>LPNX010932413.1:749838-843359 GCA_001517045.1 Pseudotsuga menziesii
CATGAAACCAATAATATACTTTAATTACATTCCATTAATTCATAAATCATCAATATTTTATACATCCATTCGAATCCATCAATATTACAAGAGTTTACAACAAGGTAGTGGGGAAATGGCACTGTTTCTTCATTATTGAGCAATAATACATGAGATTTATTGGAATTTAGATCTTATAGTTTTATTAAATTAAATATAAGATAATTTACATCAGAATACAAAATACTGGAGCAATAGAATCTCCCTCAAAGAGATGAATAGCTCACCAAGTGCGTCTCACTCCATAGAGCTGAAATATGGTGAGAAAACTTGAGATGAAAGGAAGAACAAGTTGAACTTGATATGTCCAGGAGATGCTGTATCTTGCATATGTAACTTATGACTCCATTTAATATCCTTTAAATACCTTATTGGCCTCTCCAAACACCAACTAGGATGGGAATCTTTCACCCTCGAAATTGGCTAAGGCATGAACTAGTCATCCACTAGCTCTCTCTCTTCACAATAACCATTTTCACAAATGATCAAAAGGGACTTCTCATGGCTGATCCCTGCATTTTATAAAAAATACTGGTCTTCTAATGTTACAAATCCATCCATAAACCAAATCCAAGTGGAATTGGTGTGGCTTATCATGCTATGCCATGTGGCCTCTCTCTGCACCTTCCCTATTCTCCCAAATTCGAGTAGGAGCCTCTTGGCCTTCTCCAAATCCCATGAGCACCCTCTAAGATGCTCTATTCAGGCCTGACATGTCAGATATGTCATATTTCATCCTTCATATCTGACTTGTGTCATAACTGTCATAGAATATCCATCATTGGTGTCATAGATGTCATAAATGTAAGGGGAATCTAGCCAAGTGTCCATGAAACTCCCATTTGGCTCTTCCTCTCCCCATGTAAGTTACAATTCATACCAAATTTGAACTATAAAGTATATGGACAAGTATATTAACCTCGTAATCCATCCAAAAACATTAGGCTTCCCATAGATTCAATATTGCAAAAGGAGGATGTCATTTAACATAGGAATTATAGCTTGAGTGGGCCCTATAGTCTCCACCTGTCTCCATTATCCATAGCCATTTCATTTTTCACTTGCATTCATTTAATTAAATCCATTAAATAAATATTTATTTCTTCTAATGTCTAAACACCATTTATTATCTCCCTTATTAACTTCCCAATGTTTCCACCCAACCTAGGGAACTAGTAGGATCGATATAAAAGTTTCCTGCTATGCAATTATTTGAATGGGGACATTACATTCTGATGTGGGATTAGTGGCTATTTACCACCCTTTCCTTCACATATTTACTTCCACTTAAGGACCACGGGTATTATACAGTTGATTCCCTAGGCTAGGAAGGGTTTAATCCCAAGCAACACTCAGACTACCCCTCAGGGTCCCTTACCACTAGTTATTGATAGTAGAATAATAACGCATCCAAGTAGCGCATCCCAGAGTAGAATTTATAGCAGCCAGAAAGGTCATGTGACCAAGGGAAGAATATAAAAAATTTAGAACAAGGCATGGCTTATATAACCTCGGAATCCTTGTATCTAAACACAGCCACAACCTTAAACCAAGCAGGAGTAACCCTTTCCAAGAAACTAAATCAGCATTCAAGTTATTGTGGATTAAACATAGTAGAGGCATTACATCTTCAATGATATCTGCATCTAGTGCAAACATAACCATTCCTATCAGAACATGAGTACTTCTCTTTGAAGAATGACAAAACCCAAATGTGAAACATCAAACAGAGTGTGTGTATTACTCTACTAGGGGGCATTGGAGTCACATCTTGGTTTAAACAAGCAGAGTAACATACCACTAGTGCACTAAATAAACAATGCATACATAGTCCTATGAGCATTCACCGGATCATGGGAAGTGCTTTCATCAACAACATAAAGCTTCCTTTATCATTTATACAATTTTGAAACATACCTTCATACACACACAGGAATACCCTAATTCCATTAACCAAAGGAAATCATACGGCATATGGGTAAATCTGTACAAAAACAATATCACACCATTTGAGTTACCATTTACCAAATGCAAGGCATCAACATTCAAACCAAAATATGAGTACACCAGTTCGTAGGAATCATTCCCATCAATAAATATAAAGCTACTATTTATCCTTTTAGTGATATTGAAACACATATAAACACATAAATAAACATACCCTGAGTTCAATAGAATGGAAGAAAACAAAACCCAGTAATGAAACATGTTTGTAAAATTATCCGTAATGAAGAGGGAACAACCACATTCCACCCATATATAGATTAGGAACAGTTCTGCTCTGTCCTCAATCACCCTCGAGCTAAACTATGTGCGCCAAGAGTGGATATAGCTAAACCCTCAGTTCAGTACTTCGAGGAATAAATTCCTTGCCTAACACTTACTAAGAGTGCTCACACAACAAGTATTTCTCTCAACTCTTTCCTAACACTTAATCAGAGTGCTCACACAACAAGAGTTCATTCTTTCACAGCATACTCAAAAGCGTCCTACCTCATAACATATGCTCTTTTATAGTTTGGTTTCCTAGGTCTTACTTTGAGGCTACGGTCCACCCCCCAAGGAATCCTCGTCAACCACTACGTTCCCTGATTCTCCAGGGTTGTCTGATCTCATTCCATAGCTACGGTCCATTCACCATTGAATCCTCGTTAACCAATGTTCCCTAATATATCTAGGTTTTTTCCAGCGCCATTAATGCGTTCGAGTTCCTGGTGTACTTTCCTAATTTTTACTGCTCTACATCTCCCATTCTTGCACTCATAGTCTTCTCTTTAACATGGCTTGTCCCTTTCATTTTGATTTTCATTAATGGAAAAAAGTAGCAATTACAACTGTCCTCCAGGGACCATTTAGGTAGACACCACAGTCATCCAAAACATACAGTCTAGAATTTTCTATCCTCCATGGACCGTTTGGGCAGACGCCACAATTACCCAAAATCATCAAAACATACAGTCTATAATTTATCATTACAAATAATGTTTCAAAACATTCAATCTAGAATTTCACATTACAAATAATGTTTATGAATCAGGCGATATTACATCCGCACCCCCTTTATGTAACATTATCCTCAGTGTTCTTAGTCTTCCTCCATAGATTTTGGAAATAAACCTAGGTACTTCTTTTACATTTCTTCCTCTAGTTCCCAAGTCGCCTCCTTTGGGATAAAGTGCCTCCATTGCACCTTAACCCGAGCAACAACTCGACTCTGAAGTACAATTTATTTCTTGTCCAGAATGCGTAGAGGTTCCATTTGAAATTCTCCTTCTGGTTCCACCTGCACCATATTCCAGTCAATGACATGAGTGGAATCATGTATATATTTCTTCAATAATGAAATATGAAAAACATTATGAATCCTCAAGTGTGCTCGGAGAGCAAGTTGTATTCCACGGGTCCAATCCTTTCCAAGATTTGAAAGGGTCGATAGAACTGTGGTGCTAATTTGGTACATCTTCCCAATATCAGGGAGCTCTTTTTGGGCTTGACTCGAAGTTAAACATGATCTCCGACTGAAAATTCTTTATGCTACATTTTCAAGTCAGCATAACTCTTTTGGTGATCCTTTGCCACCTTCAAACTCTTTTGAACTTCTCGAACTATTTGTTTGTCTTGCAACATTTCAAGTCCTACCATCAAACGATCCACAGGGTCATCCCAACTAATAGGGGTAGCACACTTTCTCCCATACAGGATCTCAAATGGGCTCATCTTGGCTAAGGCCTAATAGCCATTATTCTATGCAACTCTACCATATGCAAATATTCTCCCCACTTAGTGGCCATTTCCATGACATACATCCTTAGCATGTCTTCAATGACTTGGTTGGTTTTTTCTATTTTCCCATCTATTTCAGGGTTATATCTAGTGCTGAAATTTATATTCATTTCCAACCCTACAAACAATGATTTCCAAAATTTTGATGTAAACTTGACATCCCATACAGAAATTAACATATTTGGTACTCCATGCAGTCTAAATATTTCCTTCATGGATATTTCTGCAACGTTGATAGCCTTGTAAGTGGACTTCATAGGAATAAAATGAGTAGACTTGCTTAACTTTTATACTACAACCATAATTGAATCATGTTGTTTCTGAGTCAAAGGAAAACCTATGATAAAATCCAAAGATATTGCCTCCCATTTCCATTCACGAATTGGCAAAGGTTGTAACAAACCTGTTGAGTGTTGATGCTCAACTTTCACCTGCTAACATTCTAAACATTTAGACAGATAAACAACTAAATCTTCCTTTAATTTAGGCCCAAAAGAATTGATTTTTGAGGATTGTTATCATCTTTTGGTAACCAGATTTCCCTACATAAAGAGGTTTTTGCATTTCGTTGAGAATAAAAAACTTTAAATTTGCAACATTAGGCATGTATATTCTCCCTTTAAACCAAATTAACCCTCTCTAGTCTACTTTGAATTATGTCCCATTCAAGTTTACCTCATCCTTCAACAATTTATTCAGTAAATTTTCATTCTGAGCATCATGGATGTTGGCTTCTTTTATTCTTTTCACCAGATCACTTTCTGGTTGGCTCATAGTGATCTCATATACTTCGTGATTTCTTCGACTGAGTGCATCAGCCACCCTATTTCCCTTACCCTTAATATTCTTTACTTCAAAATAAAATTCACTTAAGAAGGCCATCCATCTTTCCTATCGGGAATTTATCCCTGGCTGAGTAAACATATTCTTTACACAAGTGTTGTCTGTCAACAAAATGAACCTTTTCCCTAACAAGTAGTGGCACCACATTTTTAAGGCATGCACCACTCCTACCAATTCTAGATCATGCACTACATAATTTCTCTCATGCTCTTTCAATTTGTGAGATTTGTAACATGCCACATGCCCTTCTTGAGATAAGACTCCCCCCAGTCCTTCCTTACTAGCATATGTACAAACCGTGTAGTCTTTATAAAGGTTGGCCACCTTCAATATTGGGTCCATGGCTAGCAATATTTTTAGATTTTCAAAGCTCTCTTGACACTTCAGGGACCACACAAACTTTACTCCCTTCTTTTGCAAGGAAGAGATGGGATAGGCTATCTTTGAGAATCCATGGATGAATCGCCAGTAGTAACTGGTGAATTCCATGAAGGATTGAATGCCAGCAACATCCTTAGGCGCAGGCCATTCTAAGATATCATTAATATTTTTTGGATCTACCACGATCCCATCCTCTGAGATGACATGACCTAGGTACTGAATTTCTTTCTTAAATAATTCATATTTCTCAAACTTAGCATACATTTGATGCTCTCTTAAGGCTTGTAGCACAATTTCCAAGTGTTGTTGGTGTTCTTCCTCCGTCTTGGAGGAGATTAGGATGTCATCAAGAAATATCAACATAAACTGACCTGGGTACTTGTTGAAAATGATATTCATTAGGAATATGAAAGTAGTAGGGGCATTGTTCAAGCCAAAAGGAATTACTACGAACTCATAGTTCCCATATCGGGTTTTAAAGGTTGTTTTACTTACATCTTCTTCTTTAATCCAAATCTGGTGATAACCCGACTACAAATATAACTTGGAGGAGATTTTTTCTCCCCCTACTTGATCAAACTGATCATTAATATGGGGCAGGGAATACTTGTTCTTGATGGTTACTTTATTTAGTTGTTTGTAATCTATGCATAGTCGTAGAGTCCCATCCCTTTTCTTAACAAATAAAACTGGTGCTCCCTAAGGAGACACACTTGGTATGATGTAACCCTTGTCTAGCAGTTCTTGTAACTGAATTTTCAATTCGGTTAACTCAGGGATTCTCATACGATAAGGTATATTAGATACCGGTGCAAACCCAGGCACAATCTCAATGGAGAAATCTATTTCTCATTGAGGGGGTAGTCCTGGTATCTCTTCTGGAAATACATCCATAAACTTACTTAAGACTGGGTGGTATTTTACCTGTGTTTGACCTTCATTAAGGAGCAGGTCAGGGACTCACACTACATATATATTGCACCCATTTCGCATGCACCTTTTTAATTGCATGGCAGATATCTGTCTTAAGGAAACAATTTATTGACACCCCTTACCTTCCTAACAATTTGATCCTCATCCACATAAGTGAAGGTTTTATCAAAACGATTCAATATTACTTTATTCATTTCTAACCAGTCCATGCCAATAATCATATAATATCACCCTAAAGGAAAAATATTCATATTAATCCTAATCACACGATCCATTATTTTAACTTCACAATCAGCAATAAACTCAGCTACCTTCCTCCTCGTTCCAGTGGCCAGTTGGACTGGCCAGGGTTTTGCATGCCTTACCTTGGCAAGTTGGAATTCCTCCATCACTTTGAGAGTGATGTAACTCAAATTAGCCCCTGGATCAATTAGTATAGAAATACTTTGGTTAGAGATAGTACCTTCAATCTCCACAATTGCAGATTGATAATTTGCTTGTCGATTTTCAAGGGCTGCATTAATCTGGTGGTAACCTTTCCCAACATCCCCAATAGTGGAATATTCTTGCAGGCTATGAACAACCTTATTTTATTGGTTCATGTGTGGGTAGTTCCTTCGTAGGTGAGTCTCCTCACATTCCCAACACTTCATGGGTTTTCTAGGGGTTCCAATACTCCCCTTCGGTCCAAGGTTCATATAATTATAGTTCTTCTGTGGAATCTGCTCATTTTTGCTGTAGGAATTTCCTTATGGATTCCTTGGAATGTTCCTAAAGGATGAGGGATGGAATCCCTTCTTCTGTTGATTCAAATTTTCCTGTTCTTTACCCTTCCAAACCATGGAGAGGTCATTCCTCTATTTATACTGTTCAAAACACAACCTTGCCTTTCTTAAGGCTTCATCCAAGGCTTTAGGATTATCAAACTCAATTTTTTCCTTATAATACTATGGCAAACAACTCAAGAACATCTGCACTTTCACTTTTTCCTCTTTAATATACGGCACAAACTGCAACAGTTCTAGGAATTTTTTTAAGAGGTCCTCTATATTCATTTGGTCAAGCTTTAACTCATAGAATTCCTTGGTATTTATTTCATAGTAACTTTATAACAAGTATTTCTTTTTGAAGAGCTCCTTGAAATCTGACCACTCTAGGTTCTTCTCTTTTATCCCCTGGGAAATCTTCAGATCCTGCCACCAAATGTTGGCTCTTCCCTTCAGGTTGTAGACAGCTATTCTCAACTTCATGTTTCTAGAGTAATTATAAATTTGAAAGTAATTCTTCATATCTAGCAGCCAAGCCTCTACTTCTTCTCTGGCCTTGGATTCCCCACCGAAGTTGGTTGGCATAATCCTTTTAAATTCCCCTTCCATATTATCGATGTTCCTCTTCCCAACTGTATTTACTCGATTCTCAAATTTTTGAGTTCCATTGGAGGAATTGTCCTTTATTTCGGAATTTTCCTAAAATTTTGAGTCCCTAACAATCTCAGGTTGGGGATTTTCCCCATTATACCTCTCTTGCAAACCCTACAGTAATATCTCATTGATACCTTGTTGATTCTCTTATTCCTTCTTCAACCACTCATTATCATCCTTAAAGCTCTAAATCTCTACAATCAGATTTATCATTGTTTATGTTACACCAAAATCTTGTCATATTGATCCATGTGTCAACCTTGTGCCTAATCCCTAAATATCCCTCTGCTAAACTGGATTGTGTTTGAAGTTGTTCCTAGCTCTTTTTCCTCCTCTAAGAGGGTTGGTGCTTTTTCTCCTAATGAAATGTGCACCAACCCCTTGTTGGCACTCTTTCCCAGTGTTGTAAGTGCACCATCGGTACTCTTTCCCGGTGTAGTAAATGCTCCAGCCCTCTTTGGTGCTCTGATGCTGTGTTGGAAGGTGCACCAACCCTTCAAAACTCAAAGATCAACTCAATTTTCCTTCATTTTTGGGTTTTGGGTTGATGGATTGCGGTTTGTAGGTTGCATATGATGGTCATACATCCCCTATGTCCATGATTACCTCTATTTGGAGTGGATTTTGTTGAGTTTGGGATGTTTTACTAGTCAAGTGAGTGACTTGGTTGTGGAAGGAAATTTCAATCCCCCACTTGTTAATTCAGTATTGTCATCCCGTATCACATTATCAAATATTTTTCATATTGTTACATATGATCTCCAAACCCTTCCTCCACCCTCAATCATTGAGTTTTGGTTGCATTTTTCTAATTTTGGAGCAATTCTTGAATATTTTTTAGTTGTTTGGAAACTTGTCATCTTCCTTTTGATTTCTAAATAAATGGAGTGTTGTATATATTCTCTCATTTTTTGTTTGTATATCTAAAAAAAGTTTAGATATCAAGTTTCATTTTGATACATGCATTTGAAATTTGAAGTGCTTCCCTACTTTGGTTTATAAATTGTTGAGATTTGTTGCATCTTTGATTCCATTTGTGCTTTTTGGACTATTATTACAAAAAGTTAGAGTTGTTTCACTCTAGGAAGGAATTGATATTTTCAAGAATTGTGATTGATGTTGATATTTAAATATTCATAGATGGATTTGACTAGAACTTGGTTTTCTTAGATCTTTGATTTATTTCTTCTTTAACAAAAAACTCTTTCCCTACCTTAGGTAACTTTCATCGAAAGAGAAATGTGCATCGTCATGTAGCTAGGATTTGCATTATTTTCACATTTCATGTCTACACCTCATGCATCCACTGAACCACATAAGATAAAATTTATGCTAGCTTAGGATTAAAATCATTTAGTAAGTGTGTGTAATTTAGAGACGTGTTTCAGTGTCGTTAAGCATGGAAGCTGTCATTTATTTTCCTATACTGCATCCCGAGGTCATGTAGTTCTTCCACGTACAAATCGGTATATAGAATGAATTTTCACGTACCATCAAGTATATAGAAAAGTAATTCACATACTCAGTATTATATCGGAAGGCTCCTGTCAAGCGGTTGTGCATTAGATAGCACCACTACAGAGTTGAGCTCCCCCATACCTAGTGTGTATTGGGAGACCCCTCTAGGATTCCTATGACCAACTGAGTTAACCTTTTGTCTGTCTTGGCATTGCAATACACTAATAACAGCACTCGGGGATATTACTATGTATGTGCTATCCATGTAGTTCGGTATTCAGGAAAGGGTATAGTCTCAATCCTCCTTGTCGTCTTTTACTGTTGCACCCTACTATATATAGCGAGTTGTGAAGCCTTGATAATCCGGTGAGGATCCTATTTTTTTAGCCACTCCTAATCACACAGTTTGTTTGTTGCTTTTAGACTTGAGTAGTGTTCGATTTGTGTGGTACTTCAGAAATTCTTAGAGAGTTCAGATATGGGAGACTTTCCCGAGACCACTAGTCAAGAGACCCCTTTTCAGGGTATGTATTTTGTTTCTCCTCCTTGTGGAGTTGTTGGTCTTCCCTTCATGGCCACTTAGAGTCTTCTTGGATGGACTATATAATTTCCTATGTGGTTATTCTCCAATCATGTAATACCAAATGCGTCTTTTGTTTTGGATCATAGTCCTTCACCTCATGAGCATCAAACTAATGTTAACCCTTCTCCTTCTTCCTCAAATGCTGAATCAACTTCCCTTTCTTCCTCTCCACCTATTGAAAACTATGATGTTAGTAAACAGGTGGCTAAGAAGAAGATGAAAAGAAAGGATAATAAGAAGAAAACTAAACAGAAGGTCACAACTCCAACCTATGATCATCACGTTGGAAACCCATCAGCCACTAATCATAGTGTTGAGAGTCTTGATTTTCCCACAATAACACCTCGCAAACCTAAGTTCCCTTGTATACTTTGCAAGGGTGACCATCTTCTGAAATATTGTCATGGTTTGTCCCGGGGTTTGGAAGTGTGGTATGAGGCTTCCCAATACCCTGTGTCATCATACTATGGTCTTCATACTAATGATACCCCGTCAACCAGTGAATTTATGGTTAAGAGTCAGAAAGTAAAGGTCAAACATCCTTGATTTCTATGTAAGGACATGCACCTTACTTATCCTTGTCCTCTCATGGATGAATCTTCTAAGTTGTTGAAAGATATTACTATTCCTTAGCAACAGCTTCCAATCGGTTATCGTAAGTTGTCCCTTGACCTCCTGTTGGTTTACCAAGTGGTCGATCTAGTTCCATCCTTGGTTGATCCCACTCTTCCTATGAAGAGAGAAGTTAAAGTGGTCGATTCGATGTCATCTCCACCCAATCGCATTCCTTTGTTATAGAGTGTTAATATTGAAGTAGTCTCTTCAACATAGTCTTTGTCTTCTCCCTCTCTTTCAGTTGAGAGTGAACTAAAACCTGCTAAAGTTTTTGTAGTCAGTTTCGATTATTCTACGCAAGAAGAAGTTTTGTCTCTTTTGACATAACCATCTCCAAGTAGTGAGGTTATTTACTTTCACTAGAGTAATCTAATAGAATCTCATCTTCATTCGAGTGTTCCTTTCTAGATAGTTGTGTGAGTTACCGCTAAGAGTATACTCTACACTATTATTCACGAAGGGGATTATGTTAGCATTCTATCCTCAACTGCTTGGAAATCCATAGGTTCTCCTTCGCTTTTGCTAGCCACTGATCAGATATTGGATTTTAATCGAAGACCTACTATGCCTTTAGGGATCCTTCCTCATTTTCCTATTCCTTTGGAAGGAAAAATTGTCTGCATCGATGTTATGGTAATCCAGGGTCCCTTAGATTTTAATCTTCTCCTTGGGCGAGATTATGTTTACACCATGAAATATATAGTGTCCACACTCTTTCAAGTGATGTATTTTCCCCATGATGGGAATATTGTGACCATCGATAAACTTTCCTTTGTTAAACCTGATCATCATATGACTCATAGTCATCAGACTTCCCTGAATGTCCTGCATGTTCTTGTGGTTCCTTCCCCTTCACCTGTCATGTCTCTTACCTCTGAACATTGTGACGAAGTTCAGTCATTCGAAAACCATAGCTTCTTCTCCTCATGAGGAAGCTGTGGGGGCATGTCTCTTGTAAGGGGGGGAACCCGCCAACCTTTGGACATCATGTTGGCTTAGAACTATCTACAAGCATACTTCCCATTCTATGTCAAGATCATTAAAAAATGAAATAGATGTTGGTGAGCATAGTTCCCATTTTTTTTCAAGCGCGTTAAAAAATGAAACAAACACCTATGAGCATAGTTCCCTTCTATGTCAAGCTCGTTAAAAAATGAAACAGGTGTTTTTGCGCACAATTATTTCTCTATTTCAAGCTCGTTAAAAAATTAAACAGATGTCGGTGAGCATAGTTCCTATTATGTGTCAAGCTCATTAAAAAATGAAAATGATATCCTCAAGCACAGTTATTCTATGTTTCAGGCTTGTGTAAAAATGAAACAGTTCCCCGCAAGCATAGTTATTTTATGTTTCAAGCTTGTGTAAAAATGAAACAGGTGATCTTGAGCAGTGTTTATTCTTGGTTTCAATATCATTAAATAATAAAATTGACCTTGAGCAAAGTTCCTTTTTCATGTCAATCTCATTAAAAAATGAAACGGATTCTTCCATTGTGTCAAGACTCAATATTTGAACCTTCATTTCATCTAGTTGTAAAGCAGACAAAACGAAGCTTGGGGGGCATGTACCCTACCTCTTTATATTGGAGTTAAGCTACTTGACAGTTATATTGGAGGAAAGTACGAACCACTGGACATCATGTTGGGAAATTACCCATCAATGGGATCCATTTTGAGCATACTTTATTTTAGTTTCGAACTCGCTAAACCATCAAATGACACTTAAAGCATAGTTCCTATCCTATGTCAAGCTCGTTAAAAAATGAAGCAGATATCCTGAGCATTGTTTCAACTGGTCTTCAAGCACGTTAAAAATAGTAAGATGGTGTTGAGCTTAATTTTCATTTTTCGTGCTCTGGTCAAAACATGAAAAGTGGTTTGAGCTTACTTTATTGCTTTTTCATGCTCTAGATTCAAACATGAAAAAGGTTCCGAGTTCCTTTTATAGCTTCGGCATGCTCGTTAAAAAATCAGTGAAGAGGTATTGAGTATACTTTTACTGTTTTTTAGACTCTTTAAAATTGTACTGTGAAAAAAGAACCCTAATGGAGTTCTCTTTAAGCTATTTTCGGACTCTTAAAATGTGAAAATATTGCCGAAGGAACTTGCCTTCTTCACACTTGTAAAAGGACCTGAAGAGTCGTCTTCCTGGTGATATTTTACCCCTTTTTTGGACCAGGGGGAACTACTTATGAAAAAGGTATACTCTGGCCAATCATGAGTGGAAGAGTTCTCCTAGGCATCATTTTATACTTTTTTCGGCCTCAAGGACTAAATTTATGAAAAATTCCATTATGGAGTCTTCTTAGTCATTTCAAACTCTCTAAACATGAAACGAAAAATGAGTTTACTTTTGTCAAACTCATAAAATGAAACTATGAAGGACCCTTTCTAGGAATGAACCCCTCCTTTCTCATGTTCATAAAACAAAGAATGGACTCATGATCACTTGATGCGATACAACAAGTGTTTGTTACTCTCTTTGAACTCGTGAAAATGAAAAGAGGCACTCATCTGTCGTGATGGGGAAATTAATGGAAGAGTTTGTCTTTCATTGTATTTATGGCAGTACATTGTCACTCTTGAACATGGCACTCATTTTCATATGCATTTAGTACTTGGGTATTTTGTTTGTCTTCAAGTCATTTTGATTCCTTGAGTCTTCTTACCTCGTTTGAGTTGTACAAGAATGCTCCCACCGTTAGTTGCATTGGGGGGATGGGTATCAGTCTCATCAAAGTCAATACTGTCAATTCATGCCATCCCCATGTTCAAGAGAAATTTGGTCATCACTGTATACATTCATTTTACCTTCTATTATGTTGGTCATATCTGATTCAGTTTCATACATCACTCTGTTGTCTAGATCATTTCAAACATATTGGATCGTGTTCAGTTTCAATGATGGGGGATTCATCATGGCCCTCCTTCGACGATTATATTCCTGTCGACTTGGACACCTCATCCAGGAATTGGACTTAGAAACTATTGGGCACCCTATATGCAAGTTAATTAGAGCCAACATACAGAGTGCTCAATATAAATTGTCAACCTAGGGAAGTGTTTTATTTCAAAGATAATGTGCATTGTATATGTTTAAACACTAAGTAGCTGATACTATAAATGAATTATCCTACTTTCATGTTCATCCCAACTCATCCCAAGTTCAACTTAATCTAATTTACATTTTTGAAAATGAAGAATCACAATTACCTGCTTACAACCCTTAATCTAGAAATGAGAGGTTCAGAAAATAAACATCTAGATTTACTTTTGCATAAAGTTAAATCCTAAATTACCCAGCCATCTGAAGATCAATCTCAACTATCTTAATTCAACTTAATCTAGGAATTCTAAGTGCAGTAATTAAATTCCACAATTATAACTGTAAAGGGATGAGCTAAAGAGATCTAAAGAAAACATCAATTGAAAGAACTAGGTATGAACAAGGTTGTTACAGCTATCACACAGTTGCATAAGAGGAAGTTAATCTACACAGTCGACTGTCACACCACACCACTGCAGTTTACAGGGAATGCAATTACTGATCATTCAAAGTAACGCATAATAAATCAATGACTGTTGCAGCTACTATAAATAAATGAATTCATCATAATATTCACACCACAGAGAAAAATATTAACTCAGCAATCTCTGTAGGAAGGAGGACATAGCCTTCACACAGAGATGTTGGAGTTGGCACTTGTTAAAATGTCGAGATCTAAAGAATCAAACTCCTTGTATTAAAATGGTGAGATGAACACACAACCTCTGTCACAGCTTATACAAATAAAATCTATTAATATTCAACAACCCTTGGCTCGAAATAGTTCCCAGTATTTATACAATTATAATCATAACTTCTACCCACTGATATCGGGCAGCCATGAAGATCTATGATCTTCAGGCTGCACCAATTACGATAAGTTGTTACAGCTGTGGCAAGATAGAAGCAACAAATATAGGAAGGCTATTACTTGATCCAGCGATGAAAATCATGATCAATATAGAAGATACTCTATCAATTGCAGCTATCCTTGAGCAGCGGTGCACTGTTGAATCCGAATCTATTGCAGCTTGTTGCAGCCACCTTTGTACAACTTGCATGGAATAGTAGCCTTTGACCACGTTCTTTGGGCAACGATGGAATAGATGGCGATTATCTTAGCAATGAATGTCCATCCCTCTCTTGGTATTTTCAGCCTGTTACACTTGTATCCTTTACACCTCAAATTATCTTTACAAAACCACCATATGTTAGCATAATTCAAGATATAGAACCCTGATTACAACAATCATTAGCATTAATAAGATAAGACAATAATTAACCATACGTGTATGAATTGAGAGATCAAGTGAAGGAAAACATATGTTTGGCGTACATAATGGAATAAGATAAGGCCAAAATAGGTAGATAAAGGTGGTCAAAAAGGGGTCATTTTTGGGCCCAACATCTCCCCCCAACTATTTCGTTGCATGTCCTCATGCAACAACATCCATTAGTCTGAATATGAATATGGCATTGTACTTCGTTCATGGAGGGAAGAAAAGTTATATGGGAGTTCAGGCATTCACTGTTTTTCCAAAAATCCATTATAGACAACCCAGTATCTCCAACACTTCTTCTCTTCTGTCTTTGTCAATGAGAATTCTTCCCTGTATGGTTTTGTTGGACACTGGATGAGAGGGAATTTGAATTTGAGTCCCAGCCAATTAACTCCACATTCCTTCATGCATCCAACTTATCCCTCAACCCTGGAAAGTGCATGTTTAAAATTCCTGTAATAGTAAGGATCTCTATTTCTCAAGGTTGAAGAGGAAGCCTGCCATCTGTGCTGGCTACCTTCCAAAGCCAATTGTTGATGCTTGGAAATCCAGCTGACACAGGTAGAGATAATATTTTCTTGAATTTCCATCATCAGCTGAGTTTGTATGGGACATACGAGTATTTGCTAATGATGACCAAGGAGACGATGAGGAAGATGAGGTTCACTTCGAACCCAAAGGTTAGAGTGGGACTCATTAAGAGAAAAAGTTTGGAAGGATATTTCCAACTGATCATGATTGCTAACAAAGGAAGCAAAAGCCCGTAGCTAAACATCACCAAAGAATGGGGCGGTATTCAAATAGTGGTCCATTTGACAAGACAACTCATGTAAATAAATCTCACAAAGCAAGTTCTGCTCAATAAAATCACTTTCCAGAAATGTTTCCAGAAATTTGGCTTAGGTAGCTATTTCATAAGGTCTTCCTTCTTTTATAGCCTTTAGTTTAAACCAAATGAACTACTCAAATAAAAACATGGGGTAGGAAGAGGATGGTACTCTGGTACCCAACAATTCCTGAGAAAGAGTATACAGCTGATATTTTTCCACCTGCATGGATTTGAACTTCTTCAGCTCTTTCAGTTCCTTTTGTATCTCTTCCCAATGGATTTTCTGGAATATGAGTTCTTCTGCCCATCTTTCCTTTAATTCCCTGATGGTCTTTCTATGTTCAGCAAGGGAAACCATCCCTTCTTGGCACCTCTCCACCTGACTCCTCCACTTCCTCACTTCTATTCTTAGGATTAAAAGCTCTTTTGTCAGCCTCTGGATTTCTTCATCTTTAGTATGATCGTCATTATTAGAATCCAAATTGACAAAATTTTGAGGAAGTTGAGTCCATAACTTATCATCTGATATTCCAATTTGAACATCCTATACTGCCTACATCGATACTTCTGAAATAACTTCTCGGGGTGCTGGTTCTTGTGTAACAGCATCCCCTCTTTGAATTTATCCTACAACAACTTCAACCATAGGTGCCTCTGAAACAACTTCTGCGGATGCTAGTTCTTGTGTAACAGCATCCTCTCTTTGAATTTCTCCTATAGCAACTTCAACCATAGGTGCCTCTGAAACAACTTTTGGGGATGTTGGTTCTTGTGTAACAGCATCCTCTCTTTGAATTTTGGTCTCCCCATCTGCTTAATTTTCAGCTGCAGCTTTGACAAGGAGATGCAAGGCCACTGATTCTTGTGTAGCAGAGCCCATCCCTTCTATTTCTTCATGCTGCTCGGGTTGTTCTTGAGTTATTTCCATGTCCTTTGCAATATGGATTTGTTCTTCAAGAATTTAACTATCCCCCAAGGACTGTGATTGCATTTATCCATCCTCTCCTAAATCCAATTTAGGGATTATATCCATCTCAGGGTTGATTTCTTCTTGTTGCCTGAGAATCTCCACAAAAATTTCTGGGGATGTTGGTTCTTGTGTGACAACATCCTGGTTAACTTCATCATTTTCTTTTTGCTGGGATTCCATTTCTATTAATTCTGTGTCTTGGCATGGTTCAAGAGTCACATCATAGACTTCTTCATTAAAATCAGGAATATTCTCAGCCTCTGGTTCTTCTACCCCAATTTGGGTGGCAAATTCAACAAGAATATTCAGGGATGTTGGTTCTTGTATATCAACACCTCGTTTATCTACTACTTCCCTTTGCTGAAGTTGCTCTTGGGAAGCTTCATCATCCTTCCAATCAGATTGTCCTTCTTCTACTAGATGTGACTATAATCGTTCACTTTCCCCCTCTTCTTTATCAGGAATCATTTCTGCATCCCTCACCTCCATCTTAGGTGCTTCTTGTTCTTGTTCTTCCACAGCTGCTAGTACAGGTTGTTGTGTCACAAAGGCATGAAATATGACTTTTTATCCTAACTGGATAAATATTTCTCCACACATAGGGTAGACCACTCTTTCTTCCTCCTCACCATCCTCAGCAGGGGGTGATCCTTCTAATCAATCTGCAGCTTCAACCAGTGTGTGCAGCTTTCTTTCTACATTCTTCCTGCATGCTTCCTTCCAATTTTCTAGTTCTTTCCAAGGTGACTGTACTTCTTCTTTTAATAGACCATTTTTGTATAAAAGTCCCTTAATTTGAGGTTCTTCTACAGTCAGTTCCTATGGGGCATCATTTGCTTTGGGTCTCAGAATGGGGAATTCAATCCGTGCTTCTAGGGTTTCCCATCTTGTCCATGCTACTTCAGCTATTGTAACCTACCTGGTTCTTTTTCTTCTTATTGGTAGTGATGCCAGTATCTCTTCTTTTGATCTCCTTATTTTCTTTCATGGTGCAAGAATCTCCATATTTGCAGCTGATGTAGAAGGGATATCTTCTATCTCGGCGTTCTTCTGTTCTTCTTCAATCATACTGCCCCCCCATTCAGGGGAATATTCAATGGTCAATACCTCTACGTTTCCTTCTGTATTGTGTCTCTAACATCCTCAGCTTCAGCTATCGCAGCATCCAATGCTGCTCCAGCTTTAGCCTCTGCTGTTAGAGATTCCATATTATTTAATATTTCCACAGGGTTTTCTCTTTCATCTTCTTCCAATTACTCTGCTTGGGCATCTGACTGATCATCCGATCCAGTCTCATCTCCCCCCCAACTAAATTGGAGGGACTACGGTCCTCCTATTGCTCTGCATCTCCCCCCAACTTTACATTGGCATGCTTCTCTTGGATTTGAACAGCCCCCAAAAGTACAATTACTTCTACTTCAGCCTCTATTGGAATGCCAGGAAAAAGGGCTGGTTCCTGGTTTATTTGAATTTGACCTGTGAATTGCTCCCACATTTGGTTCCTTTGAGCTAAGGCCCTTAATATTATTAATTTGATTAGGCCGTGATGGGTAAGGGAGGAATTTGGATGCTTTGTTGTTCTAACAAATCCCACCATATCGTGTAGGTCACTAAATAGGTAAAATAGAATATTCAATAAAGCCCTATGGCATAGATGAGACAATAGAGGAAGTTAAAAATAACAGACAGTCAGATACCTACCTTCACAGGTGATATACTTTTCAAGGAAGACTGCTACTTGATCCCATGGTCGAGGCAATGATTGTAATGCTATCTTGCCTTGATTGACGAATTTGTTCCCCCTCTATCAGAAAATCCTGTACTGCAGCAGCATTGGGGGTTCTTCGACCAAACCAGGGTCTTCCCACCCGATGAAGGATGGTGACTTCAGCCACTATTGCTTCAGAGACTTCTATATGTAACCCCCTAACCTTTGAGTGGGTTTCTATAAGATTTAAGGCAAATTGTAGAGTTGTCTCTCAATGAAACCCATTCAGGCATTGGAAGAATTCAATCCAACCCGTAGCTTCAAAAATGGTGAAAACCTCAGCATTTTTTCTCAGTTCTCACGTATTTGGGGGTTCGTGTCAAGCTCAAATACCCATGTTTGTTTGACCTCAGAATTCTTTATCAGTCCCCTAGATTGCAGGTCCCGACAATGGAGGTTACAGTACAGAATATGCATGAATAGCTGAGAATGGAGTTGGGTAAATTCGGAAAGTTAAGAACATGGAAATGTTTGGAAATTTATCCCAAATTAGGAAAGGTGGTGGTTATTAGATAAAATTAAATGGCCATTAATTCGTATGAGTGGAAATTTAACAGTATGTGGGTGCAATAATGGGTGTAGAAAGGAAGGTATGATTAATACTGTCAAATATAATTAACGCTTAATCAAGTAAATAATTAGAACCATACCTTTGTAAACATGCGATGAACAGTGACCTTTGAGGATAGTAAAGCGTGTGAAGTGCAGCCATTTAAATTTTAATCATTATTGCAGGCGTGCTATAATGATTTTTCCTCCCAGCGGACCAAAACCATCTTGTCAATCCTACTAGAAACATAATGAATGTTGTGAGATAAGTCGGAATCGCTGGCAGCAGGAATTCTGGCCAGATTTGGAGGAGTCGCGACCCAAAATTGCAAAAATTTCTTCCAATATTGGGGGGGTCACAGCCGCCCGCCATAGAAAAATCAACCAGTTTGGCGGAGTCGCAGCTGTGAATCATAGAAAAATCAGCCAATTTTGGTGGAGTCGCAGCCGCCGAAAAAGATAAAAATGGGCAAGAGTAAAATGAAGTCACATCTGTTGGAAAAGGTAAAAATGTTCAAAATTGAAACAGAGTCGCAGGTTCGCAGGACAGAAAAATGCATTAGGTTACGATGTTGCAGATACAGATAATCAAAAAAATAGGCAAGGCTTTACGGTGTTGTAGCTGCATGGAATGGGAAAAAGGTCGTTATTTTACTGTGTTGCAGTTGCGCGGAATGGGAAAAAGGTTGTTATTTTACAGTATTGCAGCTACGTGGAACGGGAAAAAGGTCATAAGTTTACGGCGTTGCAATTGCATGGAACAGGAAAAAGGGTGTTATTTACGGGGTTGCAGCTGTGCGAAATGGGGAAAATGGTGTTATTTTACAGTGTTGTAGCTGCAGGTAAATAGAAAAATAGGCAATTTTTATAGGAGTCGCAGCTGTGATGGACTATTAACTGTTTATTTTAGGGAGTTTTCTTTTGAAGCAAGAAGATACAAAGGATGCCCCTGGTCATTAGGATCAATCATGACTATTGCTCCTCAGGTACATCCTTGCACATTTTCTGGAAAAAAATGGATCAAGCGTAAAGGAAAAATAAATAAATAAAATCATAGAAAAAATATCAATTTATTTATGTACAAAAGTTTATGTAGGAATCACAGTGATTGTCTAAAGACTGACAGGGGCAGAAAAAGATTCATGCCCTTGTTCTAACTGGTATTTCGTATCAGCTGCAATCTATGAATTAAATGCGTCCTTCGAAATGGGCTTATGGTACAGTCACAACCTGTGACCATTAGTAAATAATGGTGCACGGTTCTCATCAATGGTAACCAAGCGGACTGTACCATTATCAAATACTCTAGTTGGGCCAGGTATGGGCCCAACCATCTTGTGTGTAACTTACCATTGAAGTCCCTTCTGAATATTGAACCATATAATAATGCCCAGTCTCCTTTGCATAAGACTTTATTTTTGATGAATCGGTCGTGCCAATTGGACCTCTGTAGCTGAATTAATACTGTCTCATCCACAGCAGCTAAATGTTTCTCATCAAGTTCATTCAATTGATTCAATATACTCTTATGGGATTTAGTCACATCTAAGTTCACCTCCATAGCTATCTTCAAGGTCTTGATTTCGAATTCAATGGGAAAGATAGCAATTTTTCCATACACTAATTCATAAGGAGAGAAACCTGTAGTATTGCTCCAAGTAGTATGATATTCCCACAATGCTTCTGGAATTCTATCAGCCTAGTCTCTACGATGGCTTCTAACTGTTTTGGTAAGGATGGATTCAATAACTTTGTTAGTGCTTTCCACTTGGCCATTGGCCTGGGGATGGTATGGTGAAGCTATCCGGTGTTGAATATGGTACTTCCATAGAAAATATTCAAATTGATGCGACGCAAACTGAGGTCCTCCATCTGTAACCACTTCCTTGGGTACTCCAAAACGGGTAAATATTTCACCATACAGGAAATCAATCACAGCCTGGTCATTGGCTTTCACCAAAGCCACAGCTTCTACCCATTTCATCATGTAGTCGATACAAACCAAGATGTAGGCTTTCTGCCTAGAATGAGGGTTGATGGTGCCAACAAAATCTAAGGCCCATCTATCAAAATGTTCAACCACCAGTTGTGGTTGAAGAGGCATTTGATCCAATATGTTAGGTTGTCCCATCCTCTGGCAGCTGTCACAAGACTGAACAATTTTTTTTCATCCCTGAAAAGTGTCGGCCAATAGTAGCCCATTCTCAGCACCTTATGACCTGTCCTCCTATCTGCAAAATTTCCCCCACAAGGCTCATCATGGAAGGCCTTCAGAATATGGTATATTTCATCTTCTCTTACACATCTTCTGATCTCAAGATCAGGGCCTGTGTAGAATAGATGACCACCTATCCAACAATACCTGGCACTTTGTTGAATGATTTTCCTCTTTTCTCTTTTTGACAAATGTGTCGGAAGCTTCCCTGCAACCAAGTAGTTAGTGACATCTACATACCAAGGTGAATGAGCTGAAACTACAAATAAGTGTTCATCTAGAAAAGAGTCCTCAACAGGCATATTATCATCATTGTTAGTAAAATGAGATAAGAAATCAGCGACAACATTTTATTTTCCATGTATGTCTATAATAGTGATATCAAATTCCTGTAATAATAAAAGCCATCTAGTTACCCAATCATTTGTAACAGGTTTATTCATTAGATACTTGATGGCTGAGTGGTCGTTGTGCACAAAGGTAGGATATCCAGTGATGTAATGTCTGAATTTGTTAATGGAGTAAACAATGGATAAAAACTCCTTCTCAGCAACAATATAATTAAGTTCAGTAGGGGCTAATTTTTTTCTAATATAATAAACTGCTTAAGGTGCTTGACCATCTTGCTGTCCTAAAACCGCTCCAATGGTATTATCAGAGGCATCGGAATAAATGTGGAAAGGTAGGGCCCAATTGGGTCCCCTTAGGATGGGAGCTGTAGACAGCTTCTCCTTAATTTTAACAAACGTTGTTTGGCATGCCTCATTCCAAATAAATTGCACATCTTTCATTAATAATGAAAACAAAGGAGAGGAAAGTTTGGAAAAGTTTTCTATAAATCTTCTGTAATAACCAGCATGCCCTAAGAAACTACGCACTTCTTTCTGAGTTCTAGGAGTAGGTATATTTTTTATTACCCTTATTTTAGAGGGGTCTACCTGGATGCCATCAACAGAGACAAAATTCCCCAACACTACCCCTTCACTCATCATCATATGACACTTTTCAGTGCTCAAAGATAGTTGGGTCTTCTCGCAGCATGTTAAAACCTTTTCCAAATTTTTCAATGCTTCTTCAAAGTCCTTGCCGGAAGGAGTAAAATAATCCATGAAAATTTCCATACTATCATTAACCAATTCTGAAAAGATGCCAATCACAGCTCTTTGAAATGTGGATGGTTCATTGCATAAGCCAAAGGGAAGTACCCTGTATGCAAAAGTTCCCTAGGGACAGGTGAAGGTAGTTTTATCCTGGTCTTTAGGAGCAATCTGGATTTGATTGTACCCGTTAAACCCATCCAGGAAGGAGAAAAAATTCTTTCTAGATAAGGTGTCGAGTACTTGATCGATGAAAGGTAGGGGAAAGTGATATTTCTGTGTTTCCTTCTTCAGCTCTCTATAGTCCACACAGACTCTCCATTTACCATTCTTCTTGGGTACTATCATGAGTGGAGACACCCACTCACTGTCTAAGATGGGATATATGAATCCTGCATCCAAGAGTTTTTGAATTTCTTCCTTCACTATGTCCCTAAGATTGGGATTCATTCTTCATTGAGGCTGACACAAAAGATGGGATTCTGATATAAATGTGGTGGGTGCACAGATTAGAAGGGATTCCCTTCATGTCTGTGTACTCCCAGGAAAATGCCCCCTTATGTTTTTTTAATAGAGTGATTAGGCATTCCTATTCATTCGGAGCAAGACTGGGATTGATATTCATGGTTTTTCCAGACTCTACCTCGACAGGAACACTTTTCTAATTTTTCAACACTAGAACTATGTGAGTATCATTGAATAATGTCTCCTCTGTGAGATTTTATTGTTCTTCTTCACCTAGAGTAGCATTGAGGATCTGATAAAATTTCTTATTGACAGAAGTGGGTTCAATCATGAAATTATTAATGGCATCGTCTTTAGTTTCATCTTTAAAATTCAAGGCCTTCCCTATTGTTAATAATGGCTGAACGCCCTCCTCTTCCTCTGGCTCCATCCATAGCGGAGTTTCAGCTTCTAGACTCAGTCGAGCTAGAGGATAGAGAGCGAGGTTATTTATCTTAGTTCCATCTGATATGGTCAGAGACCCAGACCAACAGCTGATGCAAGCATCAGCTGTAGCTAACCAGGGCCTTCCCAGGATCAATGGGTGTCCTCCTAGCTGCGAATTAGGTTGTAAAACCAAGAAGTTAGCAGGATATTCCTATGAATCAACTGAGATAATGAGGTCATCCAAGATTCCTTCAGGTTTAATAGTGGATCTATCTGCAAGTTCTAAAACGATAGGAGTTGGCCTGAGATTAGTGAGCCCAAGTTTCCTTATAGTTTCAATGGTCATGACGTTAATTGTTGTACCTAAATCTACCAATACGTTTGGTATCTGCATGCTCCCAATCTGCACAGTGACAATGGGATTCCCAGGATCGTCGTATTTTGCCAAGAGGGTTTTTCCCATTATTAATTCAGATAATTTCCCTGTGACATGAACAGTGGGAGGATCCATTGGTTTTCTTCCTGGTTTCCTTGTACACAGATCCCGAACGGTTCTAGCATAATAGGTACATCGTGAAGGGCCTAAAGGAGTGGAATTTTGACATAGAGATTTTTTAACTCTCCTAAGAGGTTAAATTGAGATTGTCCCACTGCCTTCGATAGTATTAATCTTTCAGGGTATGGTAGTTCCCTAATCAATTGTGTAGGATGTGTGTCGATAAATGTGTCTTCTTGTGTTTCAGCTGGCATATTGGTAGGATTTTTAGCATCCTCAACAATGGTGGTCATTGTATTGGATAAATACTGTTGGTTCATCCATTCGTCAGGAACAGAGGATGGAACATCCTCAATGACCGAAGGCTCCACTGCCCTCCTTGATCGTAAGCGGATGTCTTTGTAGGGAATTGCAGTAATGGAGTAAGCGGGCATGTTGGCAGTCTCAATGTTATACCAAAATCCTGTCACCGTCATGTGATAAGACCTTTGACATACCTACTTGCCTTGAATCCTAGCTTCTGGAGTGAAGAATAAATGGTTTTTTATCAGTCTATCATACAAATTCCCAACACCGCTCATCCTCCTTTATCCAGGAGTGGTACCCCTATTCACACCACTTTTCATCGGTTGTCCACAAGCGGTGTCACCGCCTTTCACCCTTGGTCCATAGGTGGTTATTACCAAAACCGCTCTGTCATAGAAGGAGAAGCGCGGTACCCTGGGTAAAAAGGGAAAAAGAGAAGCTTATCAAGACTTCTAGATGATAAGTGTCAAGATATCTCTTATCCCTACTATTGTGGGTTAGTTGAGCTCAAGATCCCTCATCCTAGGATCTTAGAGGCCACCTCACCCACTCATTTCTCAATTATCTCTATCCATCTAGCCCTATAAATATGAGCTCATAGCCATGGTTGAGGGGAGAACATTGAAGGTATTGTTATGCTGTTGGACTGATTCCTAGCCCAAGATCATTTGGAGAGAGCATAGAGAGCTAGAGTCAGAGCTTTTGGGGATGAAGATCTGGTTTCATGGAGATGCCTGTCAACACTAAGGCTTGGTTGTAAACTTCTTTGTATTTTTAATGCAAGCTGATTTTCTATCCCATATATATTGTTGATGTTTGATTTCATATATATATTGCTAGATTCCTTAGTCACCAGCATAGATTAGTAGATCATATTCTTGTTTCTTTGATATGTTTCGTGTTGAACTCTTTTGCAGGTACACAGGTGAACTATCAAAGCCTTGTATTCTAGATATCTATAGCGTCTAGGGAGAGTTATCAACCTTTGTGATCTATTTGTTCTGGATCTGAACCATTCAGACCAGTGGAACACCTTGCTGTCCGCAGGATGTGGAATACTTCGAGCAACAAATCTGGCGACTCTGCTGGGGAGTAGTTGTATTCAGTTGTTCGGATCTCCCTTAGTCTACAACTCTTGTCCGAATCCAGGCATCATTTTCTTCAACTCTTTACAGTCAGATCTACTTTCTGATTTGTATTATTTGGGTTTGAAATTTCCAGATCTGTTCAAATCTGAATCACTTCGGTTTTTTATGCTCTGTTACCATATTCAATTCGATAGTATTCACCTTGATCTAGTCTTTTTTGACCTGATCCATCATTCTCTTTCTTGTTTTGGCCATCTACAGGGAACCGCGGCAATGCTTTGTACGAGGTGTGGTGCCACCGCCTGAACACAGTGGATAGTAAGTGGTTCCACCACCTGTATCTGGTTAGCGAAGAGTAGTGCTGCTTTGGAAACACACTTACAACACCTACAAAGCACGGTACCAGGTAGGCATTAGTCTAAAACTCTTTTTCCTCTTTTTTCTTTGTAAAAATTTGGTATTTTGTTTGCTTTTAGTTCTGTTATCAGGCTCGTGTTATTGAATATGATGTGTGTGGCTTGTTGCTTTGATGGTTAAGATTGATTTTGAGTGGAATTTCAAAATTTGTTTAGTCTTTTTTATTGTTCATCTGCTTCTTGCTTGTTGGTTGTGTTTAAAGAAAGATTTCTTGTTTTCTGAAAGTTAGGGTGCTCATTGAACTCTCTTTTCGTTGTATATACTAAAAGAAGAACAATATATTAGCTTCTAGATTTCATTTCTTGCTTGCATAGTAAACTTCTTTTTATTCCCTTCAAAAAAGAAAAGTTTTGCTTGAGATTAGGACATCATATTTCAGCGTTGGATTTGGGTTTTCTGATTGGATTCATAAGCTTTCAGGACCTTTATGATCTTTCGTCTCTCATGCATATAGGACTATCTCAATCAAAATAAAATAAAATAAATGGTAGTTTTAAGTTAGATTTGCTTATGTTTTTAAGAAACTCGAAAAGTTAGAGTGCATTGGCATATAGGTGTGCTTGGTGTTGTTCTTTTAGGAAAAGAGATTCTCACCCTTCCCATTTGCTTTTGAAAAGAAGAATTTGGTTTGTAGAAGTATTTGCTTGTCTTTGATTTGGTGTTCATGACTGTTGATTGGAATGATTTTTGGTTTTGAAACAAACAGAAAAAACACTCTCTCCCCTCCCGTAAGTAGGCATATTGAATGGTAAAGTGAACATTTGCACAAGCATACTGCATGGTTTTACTTTTCTGTCAGAACATCATGCTTTCACCTAACCATACAAGTTAAAATCAACAGTAGTTGTAGGTTAAAATTTAGGTAGTAACTTGAGTGGTAGGTTAGAGACGTGTTCGGGCATCGTAAAGCGTAGGAGCTATCGTTATTTGTCAGCATTACATTTCGAGACTCATGCGGTTCTTCCACGTACCATCGGTATATCGAACAACCTTTCACATACCCTTAAGGTATATATAAAGGTACTTCATGTACTCGATTGTATATCGGAAGGCCCCTTGTGTATGGTTATGCATTAGATAGCACTACTACCAATTCGAGCTCCCACGTACCTTGAGTATATCGTGAGACCCCACTAGGGTACCTTATCTATCTGAGAAAAGCCATTTGGACATCTTGTTTGGATCCATACACTGAAAACAACATTCGGGGAGATTACTATGCACGTACCCTCAAGATATATCACGAGTGGCACCTGCTTGACAATCCTAGTGAGAGACCTGACTTTTGAACTCCTCCTGTCATTTTAAGTCTGCCTGTTTTGACCTATAGTTTGAGTAGGGAAGTCTTTTGGTGTGTCTTTCTAGATTTTCAGACCCTAGGTTAGATAGGAACTATACACACTGGCTGAGTTAAGACATTCAAGGAGAGTACGGGCATTCCCACCTGATTTTACTTCTGTTTCAGAAGGAAATCCAATGGAAGCTATCGACCAAGGAGCTGCTACCACCTCCCAAGTGGGAGATCATGTGGTGGTGTAAAGCGGAGTACCATATTCTTCACACTCACCTCCCTTGGTCCAACATCCTTCCCATGGGGATTCATCGCTCCATCCTCCCGCAGAAGATCATGCTGATGATACCCGTCCGGATTTTGGTCCTAATGCTCCTTTTTGGGAGACACCCATCGGGCAGGCCATTGCCTCATTTGGAACCCGTGTAAGTTCTCCTGAAAGTGAAGAAGAACACAAGTAATACCGTGCTACTATCCTCCGTGCATAGGAGGTAGAAAAGCAGATTGACAACCTATTAGGCCCTTCACCAGTTTGTTCCACATTCCTTCCTATGGGATATCGTTCACTAGCCAATTCTATGAGACCCATTGAACCGATTATAGATCGTCCATTAACAACCCGCATCCCAGGTCAAATTTCCACCCCTCTCACCTCTTATGTTATGTCTAATCCAAATTTTCCCAGATCTTTTGCATCTGGGGCCCAACCTTCAATTCATGTGTCTTCAGTACCTTTGAATGCCGGAGGGAAACCCTTGACACGACCTATGTTATCTGACCACGGAGTTGTACCTAGTCAAGAGCATACCTCTAACATAGAAACATCTACAGTTTTTGTCCCTCCCACCCACACTAATGTGGTAAATCCCCCATCTAGTTCAAGTCAGCCCTTGGGGGCACAACCTATTTCCATTCAGTCTTCTAGTGGTTATGGTTATCAAATACCTGTAGGTAATCATCCATCTAATCCTACTGGAATTCCATTCCCTGGCAACACTTTTACGCCATGGGGGAAACCCAACTGGTCTTACATGCCAGCCATGGGAGGGATACCCATACATACTGTGAAAGGTGTGGGAGGACCACCTTAGGACCACCTTATGTAGGTCCTGCCCCTGGGGGTCCTAATGGTCCTGGAGGGCCTGGTGGTCCTCCTCATGGTCCTGGCGGTCTTAGTAGTCCTGGGGGACCTAGTTTCCTTCCTCCTTATGGCTCGAGAGGGTCTGGTGGCCCTCCACCTAGTGGTTTCGGTGGCTCTGGAGGTTTCCCACCTCCTGGTAGTTTCGAAGGGTCTAGTGGTCCTGGTGGTCCTGGTGGTCCCGATGGTCCTGGCGATCCCGGTGGCTCTAGCGGTCCTCCTCCTAGAGACCCTAGTGGTCCTAGTGGTCCTAATTCTAGAAATAACCCCCCCATGGGTGGATTTCCTGGTAGTTCTTCCTCACATCAACCTTTTTATCAGTCCATCTATGGCCCTACTGGCAATTTCATGCCATATCAATATTACCAGTATGTGCATCCCAATAGACAGTTACCTTTCCTTGCAACTTTGGACTTGCCTGATTTTTCCAAGTTGATTAATGATCCCATTCGACACAATCCCTTGTGGCCTCCCATTCCGGTAAAGTTACCATCGGATATTCCAAAGTTCGATGGGAAGCAGGGTGAAGATCCATGGAACCATGTTATGACATTTCATTTTTGGTGTTCCTCGAACTCCCTCATGGATGATTTCGTTCGGTTACGACTTTTTTAGCGAACTTTGACCGGTACGGCCGCAAAGTGGTATATTGAACTCCCACAACACTCGTTTGTTGATTTTGGCTCGTTGGCAACCATATTTATTACGCACTTTCAGCTCCTTATTCGTTATGAAATGGGCACTGATCTTTTAACTTCTCTGTGATAGAACACCTCCACCCACATTTCTAACCATATTCATGAGTGGAGAAGGTGGAGAAGACTTATTAAGGCCCCTATTTTGGATCAGTTGTTAGCTGATTGGTTCACTAAGTCCTTGTTGCCTCCTATTGCCCAAGATGTGGCTATGGGCGATGCCGTTACCGAGGATCAGGCTATTAGTTGAGCTCAGTACCTATACTTGGCCTATTCCCAGTCTGGGACTCTTTATGACCTGATTCCTCAAGCTCCTCACCCTATCACCGACCCTACCAAGCCATCAGTAGAAGTACCTGTTGATGGGATTGTTGGTTCAATCCAATCCCCATCCACATTGAAACCTTCCAAGCAAGCCCAACCTGCTACTCCTTTGACTCCCAAGGTTTCTTTCGAGGTCAATTCTATTCAAAGTACTCAAACCTCGTGTAGTAAAAATAAAGGTAAAAGTCGAAATAAATAACCTGGAAACCAGCAGGAGACCCCACAATCAACCCATAATGACACCAACACAGGGAAAAGGAAG
Organism: Pseudotsuga menziesii; assembly: GCA_001517045.1. Lineage (NCBI taxonomy): Eukaryota > Viridiplantae > Streptophyta > Pinopsida > Pinales > Pinaceae > Pseudotsuga > Pseudotsuga menziesii. The sequence goes on from LPNX010932413.1 coordinate 778,556, forward strand.
GATAAATACCTTTGTCTGTTATGTGGTGGTGACCACTTCTCAAAGGAGTGTCCCCATTGGGACGAAATCTCCCAGTTTTTGAATTCTAATCCCGCACCTGCAATACTTACGAATCCCTTTCCCTCTCAACAACAGCTGGTAGACCACATGTCAAACCAGGGTAACTCTAGTTCATCAGAGGAAATTCATATGATGTCCTCAAATACCATCCATCTGTAAACTCAAAGCCAGAATTATGATAAACCCGCAGATAAGCAAGAAGATCAATCTTCTTCAGGGAAAGCTCCCTCTACTAGTTCTTCGGAATCCTCATCTATTGTTCACTTGTCTATCGAGAAGCCTACTCTCGACATGATTTTGCGCCCACCAAAGAGTACTCTTCGGAAGGCTGTCTTTAATCCCAATGCCTAAGCTGCTCAATTCTATAACGTGGTTGAATATCTCACTCAGGCACCTTGTGCCATGTCTACCTTAGAGGTACTCCAAAGTTTCCCTACACAGCGCAAGAACTTGTTGACCGCATTAGGAGCTGTAGACCCGAATAACACTAACTTGATTCACTTCAATGTTGATAACTATAAACCTAGATTACCGCATAAAATTGCTTGTTAGATCATTACGAAAGTAGTGGGAAAGAAAGTCTTTCAAATTGTACTAGATGAAGAAGCTTCGACCTCGGTGTTATCTCTGACTTGTTGGAAATCTCTTGGCTCTCCCGAGCTTGTTACATCACCTACGACCCTTAAAGCCTTCGATCAATGAGGATTCCAACCCTATGGCCTCATATCAGCCCTCGCGGTCAAGCTGGGGGGAAAAACCATTTCCATCCAAGTAGAAGTGGTAGATGCTCCTCTGGATTATAACCTCCTTTTAGGAAGGAATTGGTTCTATGACATGAATGTTGTTGCTTCAACAATATTTCGAACGGTCCAATTCCTGCATCTCGGGAGAATTGTTACCATTGACTAGCTCGATTTCTATACACTGGATGTTACTACCCCCACAGCTAATAACATCCCCATGTTAGGTCAGTCCCCTCCTCCTTACCAGTCGATTGGGGTAGGAATGCTAAAGGATTGAGTCCTTATGGGGATTTTTCCCTCTACTCCTCCTAGCACAAATACCACGACAGTACATATGATCGCTTCATTTGATATTGAGCCCCAGGGCACAAATGTTGTTGATTCCACCTCGTTGAGCCCGCATGAAGCTACGTATGACACCATTCAAACTTGCTCCGATGATCACACTAATGACATTCATTTCGTGGCTCCAGATCCTTGCCATTTACCGTACTGGTTAGGACCTTCTCTTCCTGTTCTAGACTATCTCTCCAAGACTTTTCCTTCCAACGAGTCCATTATAGAGATCATGAACACGGATGAGCCCATTTGGGAGGATCACCATCATAGATCCATGTTCCTCCCCAATACCATTTCGAGCAGCCATGATTTTGCATCCTTGTTTCCTATTGATATTTTCAACGTTCCGCAAAGTCCTATATTGTTGCAAGATACAGATTATGAAGGAAACCTTTGCAACATTACTCAGACAAACCCTATTGACATATCAGCCAAGCCTGATGTTATTGAGCATGTTCATGTTGGGCAGAACTGCTCCACAGATGAATCTGAAGCATATACAGCACTTTTTAAGGAATTCTGTGATGTTTTTGCCTAGTCCTATGAAGAAATGTCAAGGATCGACCCTTCCATTGTGGTCCATGAGATTAAAACTTATCCCACGGCTAAACCTGTCAGGCAAAAACTTAGGCAAGTTGTTGGGACGCGCACCCTAACGACCCTTAAGATGGATAACTCCGCGAGTGTGGACTCAAAATAGTCTTAGGGGTGTCGGGGTTGAGTCAAAGTCTTCTGTAATAAACCCATGGTTTAAGTCCAGGGTTTAGGGTTTGGGGTGCCCATGGTTTAAGACCATGGTTTTGTAAAAATGCGCAGGATAAATAAGCGCTTGTGTAAAGAAGAAAGGTTAGGTTTTATGATGTAAGAAAGATTAAGGCGAAGCTAAGGTGATTTTGTAAGGAAAGGTCAAGTCCCAGCTGTGTGCGTGGACGACCTCTGTAGCTGTGTGCGCAGAGGGTTTTTGTAAAGAATATTGAGGAAAGACCTGCAGCTGTGTGCGTAGGGGCCTGCTACTGTGTGCGCGGCTTTTTAAGGACTGAAGGGATCTGCAACTGAGTGCGCAGATCAAACTGTGGTTTTGTAGCAAGTTGAATAGAACACAGTTTGTGGACATAGCCCCTACACTGGGGGTGAACCACGTTATATCCGGTGTTGTGGTTTCTTGTGTTGTTTCTGTTTCTATTGTCTTTTATGCATTAATAACTGTATACATCTGATAAGTTAGATCGCTGCTAATATTTAGCTTCACTGTGAATTCCCTGTAGTGGGTTGAGCAAGTCACGACTGTTTATTTATCTGCGAAGTTTTATGTGAATGAATGGTAAAGCTTTATAATTATTGATTAATAAGGTTATTAAAGGCTAAGGTACATTAATCCCCCTCTCTGCTTGCAGAAACCTGATTCTGCGGCACCCCATAGCTATTTCGGGTGAGACTGCAACCTGCGTGCGGGTTGTTGCCGAAAGGGCCAACACTGTGGGTCTTTTGTTGGTGCGACACAAAAAGATTAAACCCGGGTCTGCCCTATTTCCCAACACAAGTCCATCCTAGGAAGGCCACAGCTATTAAAGCAGAGATTGAGAAAATTATGAAAGCTAGTTTTATTTATCTTGTACCTCTGACGAAATGGGTATCGAACATTGTCCCTGTCAATAAAAAGCAGGGCACCATTAGAGTCTGCATCGACTTTAGGGATTTAAATAAAGCTTGTCCCAAGGACAACTTTCCTACCTCGCACATCGATCAGATTATTGACAACTGTGCTGGAAGTGTCATATTTTCATTCATGGATGGCTTTTCCGGCTACAATCAGATTGAGATACTGCCCACTGATCAGCATAAGACGGCATTCATTTTCCCATGGGGAACCTTTGCATATAAGAAGTTACCTTTCGGCTTGAAAAATGCTGGCGCCACATTCCAGCGTGCGATGTTCTATGCATTTCATGACTTAAACATATTGTTGAACCGTACCTTGATGACCTCCCTGCTCATTCACAATGATGATAGGACCATCCTGGTCATCTTAGAGACATATTCCTGAGATGTCGTCATTATAATATACGGCTCAATCCGCATAAATGTATGTTTTGCATTGAGAAGGGACGTCTGCTTGGCTTTGTGGTATCCAAAGATGGCATCTGAATCGATCCTTTGAATATTATCGCCATCATTAATCTACCAGCCCCAACCAACATCCTTGAACTCCAAAGTTTGTAGGGGAAGGCAAACTTTCTCTATCGTTTCGTGTGCAATTTCACTGAGAAAATGCATGGTTATATGTCTCTCCTCAAGAAGAACACTCCATTATTTTGGGATGACCAAGACCAATGCGCCTTTGATAGTCTCAAGTATGCTCTAACTCATTCACCCATGATACACCCCCCGGACTATTCAAAGGATTTTCTCTTGTATATTACTGCCTCCGCTACTACCATCGCCATGGTTTTAGTGCAGGACAATCTCCACAGTCAGGAGCATGTGATTTATTATGCCATTAAGAATCTTATTGATTCTGAAACTCATTATTCACATGTGCAGAAGCTAGCTTTGGCCACGATCATTGCTGTGCAAAAATTTCGCCACTACATTTTGCTTCCCACTACCACCGTTTTGGAAGGCCAGAACCCAATGCACTACATTCTGACTCGTCAGGTACTCGGGGGCAAGTACTCTCGTTGGATCGTCATCCTTCAAAAGTTCGATCTCGAGTTTTCCAAGGCTACATCAAAGAAATCTTTGGTTTTTTCTGAGCTTATTTGTGACCTTCCCTATGCTACTACGAAATCTGAGCCCAGCGATTCATTTCCAGATGAATTCCTATTCCTTATTAGTACTACTGATCCTTGGTATAGACATTTGTTGATTTATCTCCAGAACCAACGTTTTCAGCCGCATCTATCTCACGATGATCATCACCGTGTCCGGCACCACACGAAGTACTATCTTATCTTGCATGATACCTTGTATAGATGTGGGATTAACTCTGTTCTCCGATGATGCCTCACTCATGAGGAGGCTAAACATGTGCTGAATGATTGCCACTCTAGAGCAGGTGGCGGTCATTTATATGGGATGGCTACAGCCCAGAAAATCCTTTGCGCTAGCTATTTATGGCCTTCTGTCTTCAAATATTGTCATGAGGCCGTTAAGAAATGCCCACCATGTCAACATTTTTATCCCAAAAAGCGCACCCATCCTGCTTCGCTTCACCCTTTCATTGTCGTTGGCCCTTTTTCCAAATGGGGGATTGACTTCATGCATTGTAAACCTACCTCAACCGGGGAGCATGGTTACATCATCATAGTCGTGGATTATTTTACAAAATCGGTTGAGGCCATGCCTACGTATGCAAAATATGGTAAGATTGCCGCTCTCTTCTTGTTCAATCATATCATAGCTATATTTGGAGTTCCGCAGTCCATCATCACTGATCACGGATCTCATATATGTAATCAAATGATGGAGGAATTGAGTGCCAAGCTAGGTTTTCACCATGAAAACTCTACACCGTATTATCTGCAAGCTAAGGGTCAGGCAGAGGCCATTAACAAAGTTTTGAAAACTATGCTTCGTCGGATGGTTGGAGATCATAAATCCAATTGGCATATCATTCTTTTTTCTGCTCTTTGGGCTTATCGAATGTCTGTGAAAATATCTACTGGTTTCACGCCATTCCAGCTTGTCTATGGACTTGAAGCTATCTTGTCGATCCAATGTCAGATTCCATCTTTACAACTTGCCATCGAACTTCTCCCAGACACTTCCGCAGAGGAAGCAAGATTTTTGTACTTAAATAACCTTGATGAGACTCATAGAGATGTTTCCTTGGCTAATGAGGCACATAAGAAACGCGTCAAGGCATAGTACAATAAATCTGTCCAGCCTCATGTTTTCAACAAGGGTGACCTAGTTTTGACTTATGACCAGAGATACGACAAGCTAGGAAATGGTAAGTTCGAGTCTATGTGGTATGGACCTTTCGTTATTTCCAAGGTGTTAGAGAAAGGATCCTATGAGTCGGTATATTATGATGGAATCCCTTTGGGGAAACCTTGCAATGGGTCGTACCTAAAAAGGTACTATGCCTAGGTCTTCTTGCATGGTATCTTGTATATATGTATATTGATTGACTTTCAGTTTGTTTTTAGAATTTTCAAGATGGTTTTGAGTTTTGGTGTCCACATCTGTTTATACCATGTTTTGGTCATGCATATGGCTTTCTATAGCTTCGCTGATGGTGCTTGCCGCCACACCTTGAATCTAGCCTCAGCTGCTTAGGTTCTCTATTCCCCAGCTGAAGATTTGGTCAGTTCAGGAGCGGTTTGCTTAGGTCCTGCTACTAATAACATCACCTAGTATGAAGCAGTCATCGGTCTTCTGACTGAAGATGCCTCCCAAGATGTCCATGATCTAGTAGTTTTGATGGACTCTCAGCTCGTGGTTTAAACCATGTCTATACCATTGGGAACCTGGTACTCCTCCGCCTCTTTTGGAGGGTACGTTTGTTAGAGAGATCATTTGGATCCATTACATATAGGCATATCCCTAGGGAACATAATGTAGTTGTTGATTCATTGGCTAATTACATCCTAGATTGGCATATTGTCCATTCATGACGTTAATCAAACATGGCACATTGTAAATAAACATTTAAAGACAAATAGAACTCATAGAAAATGTATTCATCCATTTGAAACATATAAACATCATGTAAAAGTCTATATATATATATATATGAAAATTTTACAAAAAATAGGTCTCGAGACCTCATCTGAAGCACGTAGGATTTCAGGCAAAATCATCATACAAAATCCTGAAGCTATCAACTTTCAATATACATGTCTCATCCACTAGTGGTGCTCATGATAGCACATCACTGCTTGAGCCACCCTGCATAGTAGGGACTACTGAACTTGTCTGGTACCCCCGCCGTAGATCTCTAATATCTATTCGGGAGATCATCTATGTCAGCATGTGGGATGTCCAGAGTCAACCTCTCGAGTTTCTCCTCCAGCTCCCTAGTGATATCATCACCTTGTGGCACAAAGCAGGCTCCGGCTCACCTGTCTAATGGAGATTCTCCTCCAGGCCTTGCTGCTCCAACATCTGCATGAAGACAAACAAGTCTCGTCACTTATCATATAAAATATAAAACATAAAAAAAAAATTCCATCCTTAGAGTTTTTTGTTTCTTACCAATGTCTCTCCACTGCCCTCCGGGTGGGAGTGGTAGGTCAGGATCACCTGTGAAATCTATGCCCGCATAGGCATAGTCCTCGACCATGAGTATTTGATCCTGCAGCCATCTAAAGAATGCATCACCGAACTTCACTCTGCCCCTACCTGCTCCTGTGCGAGCCATGATCTAGACCCACCTCAACATGCGGGGGTCCCGTGCTCTCAGACTCCGAAAGTCACCTGGGGCCTCATCTGAGGGACTCGCTCAAAGAAGAAACAAGCTAAGATGGAACCAAAGCCAAACTACTTTAGCTCCCCCTACCGACATTTAGTCAGCTAATCCTGGAATATTGGAAGCAATGCTTCTTCCTAGTTGAACATCGTAGGTGCCATTGCCTCTAGGGCATACAGTATATGCTCCCTGGAAGCTTGATGTACACCCTGGCTCCCTGCCACCCTCTACATGGTGAATAGAACAATCCGTAGAGCCCTGTCTGTCACTGCCCTGATGGGGATTTTCCTCCCTAATGTACCTGTACCTAGTGCACAATGTCTATCTATGAGCTCTCTGGTGGTAATGTCCCCACCACAGGAACCTGTCAGTGAGATAAGGGCACCCCATCTCGATAGGCCAGTCAAGAAGTAGATGTCCTCTACCTCCACTATAAGTATATGTGCCCCTACCTCGAAATACTATTGTTCTGGATTCCACATTCTCAGTATGTGTTCCAGTAGTCTCTCGTGGGACACCATGCTTGGTGTCTAGAAGAACTTTAGAAGCCCACAGTTCTGGGGTGCTGCAATACAAACCGGATCCCTTTCAGCAGTGGCATCCTCCTCATCATGTGTTCTTTCCTTCCATATCACCATATTTTGGAAGCCTAGACCTGCCAAAAACAACAATGGTATATATCAATATCATCCTTGAGTCACCATAAATCAAAAGAATGGGTAAATTAATTTCTCCACAGCTGGCACCGCCTGTGCCCCATTGGAGACAGGTGGTGGCACCGCCTGTCCACCATATTATTGGTGCAATTCTCGGGTGGTACTGCCTATCCCACAAGGGGTAGCCACGGTGCCCGCAAATAGGATTTTAGGGCTAACCAAATAGGCCTAAAACCCCACCAAATCCCAAAATAAAAGCTATGAAATGGAAGATGAAGGTCTTATCTGTTACCTGCAACTGATGAGACTGAAAACGGACGGTGGGAACTCCCGGTATCAGCTGTGGAAGATCTAGCTAAAAAATGCCTTGAGTGCTCTCTACTAGACGCAAATGGTGAAATGTTTGATTTTTTACTATTTACTTGCCTTATATAGACATTTTTTGGGTCTGACTTAGTATAGTTTTGATATTACATCATGTTCTGGTCAAAATCTATTTGTCGTAATCTCGTAATGTTGATTTTGGACGCATTTAACACTTGTTTATGAGTCGTCTGCGGGTTGACTTTAGTAAAATCTTTGGAAAGTTTGTTTATGGATTTTTAATACTTTCACAAAATGGAAAAGGTTTTTGAGAATTTATTACGACGCTTTGTCATGCTCGTTAAAATCTAGTATCAAATTTCTGAGTCTAGTTCAAGTTTCTTTCCAGGCTCGTAAAATACAACGTTGTGTAAAGAAATGTCATGGAGTCTTCTTTTCACATCTTCTTTCAGACTCTTTAAATATTAAAAGATAGTTGATTCCATTTCTGAATCTTTCCAGGCTCGTAAAAAGTGACATTGTGTAAAGAAACTTCATGGAGTTCTCTTTAAACCCTTTTCAGGCTCCCTAAATATGAAAAGATTGTCAGGTGATCTTGTCTTCTTCACGCTCGTTAAAGTATTTGAAGAGTCATCTATCCGACGGTAGGTTATCTCTTTCTCGGTTCGGACAATAATATTTATGAGAAAGGAACACCCTAGACAATCATGACTGGAAGAGTTCTCTAAGGTATGATTTTATACTTTTTCGGGCCCTAGAGACTAAATCATACGAAAAAGGAACCCCATGGAGTTTTCTTCCGTATTCGTTCAGACTATCTAAACATGAACGATACCAAGTTTTATTTTAGTGGACTCATTAAATTAAACATTGAGAGACCCATTTTGGGAAAGAACCCATCCTCTATCAGGTTTGTAAAACATATGAGACTGGACTTGTCTTCTGACAAGCTATATCGAGTGTTTGTTACCCTCTTTAAACTCATAAAACCGAAAAGAGGCACTCATCGATCATGATGGGGGAAATGGGAAAGGGAATCATTTTGCAAATAATGGCAGTTGTTTGACGTTACCTTTGAACATGGCACTTATCTGCACAATCATTTCAGTCAATTGGGTATTCAGCTGATCTATGTGACGATCCACTTTCATGAGTCATGCCAATCCTTTGAATCTTTCAGAAGACTGCATTGTCCACTATCGCATTGTGTATCTGTCATGTCTAGTCATGTTGTCGAGTCATTTTGTTGTGCTACCTAATGTTCAAAGGGGATCTAAAGAAGTCCTACCTCTGTAGTATACACAGGCTTTGTGTCAGTATCTTTGAGTAGGTCATATGGTTACTACATTCACATCATTCCATAACTTTGTTCCGAGTTTCATTTCATCGATGTGGGAATCATCATGGCCCTCCTTCGACGAGACTATTCCTATCGATATCAGCTCATCATCCAGGAAATACTCTTAGAAACAATATTTAGTACCTTGAGATCTGTATGCCTTAATGACATATTCTCTCGCTCTCGACATAGGTTCACATCATTGACCTTTGATCGATAGAATCGACTGGGTGTTCAACATCAGGACATCTATTCGCACTTATTAGATTGTACTAGAGTACCTTGGGAATCATTAACATTAATGGTGATCTCCCTCGCACTTGTTAATGGTTCACATCATTGGCCGGTAATCAAGTGGTTTCTACCATGTTCAACTTCAGATCATTGTAATCACATGGATAGAATCGTGCTTTATGGAAGACGAGACGAAGACCCTGGGCATTAGTTTAAAAGCGCTCATTGCTTTTTCCCCAGGTTGCGATGGATTTTTGTATATCTAGCATGGATCCACATTTGTATGGTCATGGCTATGCTCAAATTTGCGTCTGTATGACGTAGATCTACATTGTATGTCTGGTAGCTATGTCCAAGTTTGAGTTCTCTATCACATGGATCTACGTTGTATTCTAGTAGCCATGCTTGTTTATTCCACTCATGGATCTGTCTTGTATTGGTCTGCAGCTATGAGTTTGGTTACTTGCACCTATGAGTCAACATACTGATGTACTACAGATGCCTACTTGACTGCATACTCTGATCAAGACAACATTTTTGTCTCCTGGCAACGACTTATTCTCAAAGCTCTCATTTATCGTATCACTCTAAGACTCATGCTTTGGGGGGCATCCTGTTATACCAAAATCCTGTCACCATCATGTGATAAGACCTTTGACATAGCTACTTTCCTTGAATCCCATCTTCTAGAGTGAAGACTAAATGGTTTTTTATCAGTCTATCATAGAAATTCCCAACACCGCTCATGCCCCTTTATCCATGAGCGGTACCCCTGTTCGCACTGCTTTTCATCGGTTGTCCACAAGCGGTGCCACCGCCTTTCACCATTGGTCCATAGGCGGTTATTACCAGAACTACTCTGTCATAGAAGGAGAAGCACAGTACCCTGGGTAAAAAGGGAAAAAGAGAAGCTTCTCGAGACTTCTAGATGATAAGCGTCAAGATATCTCTTATCCCTACTGTTGTGGGTTAGTTGAGCTCAAGATCCCTCATCCTAGGATCTTAGAGGCCACCTCACCCACTCATTTCTCAACCATCTCTATCCATCTAGCCCTATAAATATGAGCTCATAGCCATGGTTGAGGGGAGACCATTGAAGGTTTTGTTATGCTGTTGGACTGATTCCTGGCCCAAGATCATTTGGAGAGAGCATAGAGAGCTAGAGTCGGAGCTTTTGGGGATGAAGAGTTGGTTTCATGGAGATGCATGTCAACACTAAGGCTTGGTTGTAAACTTCTTCATATTTTTAATGCAAGCTGATTTTCTGTCCCATATATATTGTTGATGTTTGATTTCAGATATATATTGCTAGATTCCTTAGTCACTAGAATACATTAGTAGATCATATTCTGGTTAATTTGATCTGTTTCGTGTTGAACTCTTTTGTAGGTACACAGGTTAACTATCAAAGCCTTGTCTTCCAGATAGCTACAATGTCTAGGGAGATTTATCAACCTCTGTGATCTATTTGTTCTGGATCTGAACCATTCAGACCAGCGGAACACCTTGCTGTCCGCAGGAAGTGGAATATTTCGAGCAACACTCAAACTGATGGACTGCTTTATTATTTGGGTTGGGTTTAGGTTGAGCAGGAAGCTATGGTCGTATAGACATATTGCAGACAGCATTATTCTGGAGTTGCAGCTGCGACTGTTGATACTGTTGATAAGGCTGAGGATATTGTGGAGGAGGGTACGGTTGATGAGGAAACGTTTGATGTGGAAGTTGTTGAGGAGGTTGGTTATGGGGAAACTGGTTACCTTGATGGAAGTTCCTCCATCGAAGAGACCAAAAATTTTGTTGGTTTGGTTGTTATGTCCAAGAGTTCCAAGAGTTAAAATTTTACATCGGAGGTTGAGAGGGATACCATTGGTGGTTAGAATACTATGAAGGGAATTGTGTATTCATGTGCTACATATCATTTCAATTATTCATGTTATTCAAAAATGGAAACAAGTCTGGAGCCATACCTTGATTTCTAGGCTTCCAGGGCTTTTTCTATGCAATAAAGTAGGTTGGTTCCACATCTGGAGTTGATTCCTGCAAAACTGCCTTCACTTGAGGTAGTGAAGGGCATTCTTTTGCGTCATGGTTTAGCTCACACAGATGACACACTTCTACCTTGTCGAGTGGGCACTCCTTCAGAAGATGGCTCTTCCTACATTTAGGGAAGAATATACCAAGTGTGAGATCTTCTACTGCTTGTTTCTGCTTTGCCCTCAGGACATCTATTTCTGTGGAGATGGAGCTCATCATTTCTATCTTGAAATTTTCTAGGAGATTTCCTATTTATGCCCAGGTGGCTCCTCCATTAGATGAATTTTGTGTTCTGTCCAAGACATCACGTTCTAATTTGTCCCATTTGTCCTGTTTGTTGTTCCTGGAAGATCCCCTGGAATACCTTTTGCATAGTTCAATGATCTTTTCAAAGGACACCTTTGAGATATCCCCCTTTCCTAACAAGTTCAACATGTCTAGGAAGTCATCCCTAATCCCACAGAGTAGGATTATTTTGAGCACATCTAACCCCATATTAGTCTGTCCAGCTCTCTACACATTATATAAAATCCTTTCAAAAAAATCTTCCAGACTTTCATCGTCCCTTTGTACCATTTTAAATAGTTCTTCTCTCTTATCTTTGGTATTGCAATACTCCTGATATTTCTTTAGGAACACCTATTTCATCTGGTCCCATGTGGTGACAGTTCCCCCACCCAGAATCATGAACCAACGTAATGCATTGTCCTTCAAAGTTGCAAGAAAAATTTTCATCTTCTGTGCATTGGTGGCATAGTCATAGCTGTGACAGAGGATGTCAAATTCAAAAATAAATTCATCTGGATCCTCTACCGCTTTTCCATAAAAATGAGGCAACATTGATGGCGATATATTTTTCATGGGGGATATCCCCTCTGGGTGTTGAAATGGGAACTGGAGTGTAACAACCATCCCTTTAGGTGGGGAGTTACCCTTGTGATGTTGATTTTCACCCATTGCTTCTTCCAGATATTCTGGATCGCATATGTTTCTCATGTCATCTTCTGCTTTATCATATTTGTGCTTCCACTGATCATTAAATTTTTTATGTAACCGTGTTCACTCCTCTTCTGTCACAACCTTCATGTTAATGTGATATATCAAATCTTAGTCAGCTGATCCCGCAGTACTAACTTTGTCTTCCTCCGCAAGGATACCCGAGGGTGTTGCAACTTCTCATGTGTTCTCCACTGTGGAAACTAATGCTCCCACTATAAGGGTAGTCGGGCTTCTTCTAACAAGTGTTTCCTAATGGAGAGCCCCAGTAGAAGAATTGGTCCTATCAACCATATCGTCAATGAATTTCCTTCTTCCCAATGTTGGATTTCTCCTATGGCCTCGACCACCTGCAATGTTAGTATTCTATGGGGTTCTGGGATTTATAGGAATTTCACGTTGTACCCTTCTCGTATTCATGCAAACCAAAACATGCAAACTTAAAAACTGAAGAAGAATAAATAGATATAATTACTCGATACAACTACTACGGTGTCTAATAATTATCTTTCCCTAGCAACGGCACCAAAATGTTGGGCACCCTATATGCAAGTTAATTAAAGCCAACATACAGAGTGTTCAATATAAATCGTCAACCTAGGGAAATGTTTTATTTTAAATATAATGTGCATTGTATATGCTTAAACACTAAGTAGTTGATACTATAAATGAATTTTCCTACTTTCTTGTTCATCCCGACTCATCCCAAGATCAACTTAATCTAATTTACATTCTTGAAAATGCAGAATCACAATTACCTACTTACAACCCTTAATCTAGAAATGAGAGGTTCAGAAAATAAACATCTAGATTTACTTTTCCAGAAAGTTAAATCCTAAATTAACCATCCATCTGAAGATCCATCTCAACTATCTTAATTCAACTTAATCTAGGAATTCAAAGTGCAGGAATTAAGTTCCACAATTATAACTGTAAAGGGATGAACTAAAGAGATCTAAAGAAAACAGCAATTGAAATAACTAGGGATGAACAAGGCTGTTATAGCTATCACACAGTTGCATAAGAGGAAGTTAATCTACATGGTCCACTGTCACACCACACCACTGCAATTTACAGGGAATGCAATTATTGATCATTCAAAGGAAAACATAATAAATCAATGACTGTTACAGCTACTGTAAATAAATGAATTCATCATAATATTCACACCACACAGCAGAATAAATAAAATACCTAATTAACTCAGCAATCTCTGTAGGAAGGCAGGCCTAACCTTCACACAGAGATGTTGGAGTTAGCACACGTTAAAACGCCAATATCTGAAGAATCAAACTCCTTGTATTAAAATGGCGAGATGAACACACAACCTCTGTCACAGCTTATACAAATAAAATCAATTAATATTCAACAACCCCTGGCTCGGAATAGTTCCCAGTATTTATACAATTACAATCATAACTTCTACCCACTGATATTGGGCAGCCATGAAGATCTCTGATCTTAAGGCTGCCCCAATTACGATAAGCTGTTACAATTGTGGCAAGATAGAAGCAGGAAATATAGGAAAGCTATTACTCGATCCAGTAATGACAATCATGATCAATCTAGAAGATACTCCATGGATTGCAGCTATCCTTGAGCAGAAGCACATTGTTGCATCCGAATTTGTTGCATCCTGTTGCAGCCACCTTTGTATAGCTTGCATGGAATAGTAGCCTTTGACCGCGTTCTTTGGGAAATGATGGAATAGATGGCGATTATCTCAGCAATGAATTTCCATCCCTCTCTTGGTATGTTCATCATGCTACACCTGTATCCTTTACATCTCGAATTATCTTTATAAAACCACCATATGTTAGCATAATTCAAGATATAGAGCCCTGATTACAACAATCATAAGCATTAATAAGATAAGACAATAATTAACCATACCTGTATGAATTGAGAGATCAAGTGAAGGAAAACATCTGTTTGGTGTACATAATGGAATAAGATGAGGCAAAAAGAGGTAGATAAAGGTGGTCAAAAAGGGGTCATTTCTAGGCCCAACAGAAACCAAGTCAAGTACCTTGTACCTACATACCTCAATGGAAGGTTACCTCGCTTTCAACATGAGTTTACATCATTGAATCTTGATTTAAATATTCTACCGAGTGTTCGACTCCAAGTCCTTTATTCACACTCGGTAGGATGTACTGAGATACCTTGGGAATAATTGACATCAATGGTGATTTCCCTCACACTTGTTAATGGTTTACATCAATGACTAGTAATCAAGTGGTTTCTACCATGTTTGACATCAAGACATTGTAATCATATGGTTAGATTTGTATCGTTATAGGTTTGACTTGAATACCATGGGTTATCTGATATTTTCCCAGGTTACGATGGAGTTTGTTTGAGTCATATTACACAGATCCACTTTGCATTGGCCGTGGTTGTGTAATCATATCATCATGGATCTACGCTTGTGTCTAGTAGAGATGATTGTGTTTAGTTGATCTCTACTATCATGGATATGCATTGTACTGGTTAGAATCCATTTTATGAGTCATATGAGACTTGAGTCAGTTGTACTGTACCAACTTCCAGCCAACATCCTTTCCTTTGATTTCTTCACTTCGCAAAGCATTCATCTATCGCATTACTCTAACTTTATGCTTTGGGGGGAATTATGTTACACTGAAATCTTCTCATATTGATCCATGTGTCAACCTCATGCCTAATCCCTAAAGTTCCCTCTGCTAGATTGGATTGAGTTTGAAGTTGTTCCTAGCTCTTTTTCCTCCTCTGGGAGGGCTGGCACTCTTTCTCCTAAGGAAATGTGCACTAGCCCCTTGCTGGCACTCTTTCCCTTCATGAAAGGAGTGTCATTTTCACTCTTTCCCCTCTTGCAAGGTGCACCAGCCCTCTCTGGAACTCTGTCTCCTACAGCAAAGTGCATCTAGGGTGTTTTGAGAGAAAAAAGAGAAGTTTTGAGTCCCTTCTCAAAGGTGGATAAGGTGGAGAATCATCCCTACCTTCTAGGTTGTTGGTTGTGGAGCCTTATATTCCATATCCAGAGATATTATTCAGCTATGTTTGTACCCCAGGTGTACTGTACACTCATTCCAAAACCTTGGCCAACAGTTTTGTGGACCCATGGTATTGGGTTAACCATAGTATTTTCCCATGGTATTTCTCCTATACAAGAAAAGAATTATAATACGGCTGTGTATGGTATTTTATTGTATTGTAGCATTGTAAACAATCTTTGTGATTGTGTGAGAGAGACTATGAGAGCGTGAAGAGGAAGTGCAGCAATATTGCTGCAGGTTGTATCCCTTCATCTTTCTGAACGATAATAAGAAAGGACTGGCAATTTTTGTGTGGACGTAGCCCATCATTTGGGTGAGCCACGTTATATTTGTGTCTCTCTGTAATGTGTTTAATGTGTTTTGCATCTTGTTTAATGATTTAACTATATAATTTTTCTTGCTCTGCGGTCCTATTTTCTAACATAGGTGAGGTGGAATTTGGTTCCCTAACCTATGGGAAAGATCCCTTAGACCCCTCCTCCTGATCCTCAACCTACTCTATCCCTTTAGCCTTGTAAATTGAACCCTCTCTCCATTGCGAAGGGAGGAAGGACTATGGTTACTCTTATGTTGGTGGAATTTCTAGGTGATCCCTATCATCCTTTGGGAGGAAAGATCTCATCCTTTGGGAGGCTTACCATCACTCTTTGGAGGATTGGCTTGGATTGTTGGATGGAAGTTTGCAACATTAAGTCTTGGTTGTGACATTCCTTCTTTATGTAATTATTTGTATCTCCTTGGTTACAGTAATACAAATCTCTTTCCATAAACATTGTTGTGTTGATGATGTTTAGAGATTTCTTCCTTAACTGTTAGCTCAGATCAATTCATGTTTAGATATGCATGTACTTTTTGCTTGTTTCCACTTTCTCTACAGGGTTTTGCAGCTCAAGATCTGAAGGCTCTGGAGCTTGGATCAACAAAGAGAGAAGAGGATTTACAAACCTCGGGTAAGTGATCTATCTGTTAACTTGCATTTCTATTTGATCTAGGAAAGTAGATTGTATTGTGTACTTGATTTGTTCTAGATCCACTTGGACTAGGGAGATATGGCTTGAGTCCGCTTGAGTATATTTATCCACTAACAGTTTCCAATACTTTTTTGGGTTCAGGGTATTCTTGTTCTGGATATGATGTGCATGATGCTGGTGCAACTTCTTCATATCGATCCACATTCTCACTTTGTGAGGCCATTGTTGTATCCTGTTATAGAACAATTTTGCTTGTGCACAAAACATTCCAACACAAATTGTTATGATTATAACAAGACGTTCCATAATTCAGCGGAACTAGATGTTCCCAAAAGGTGACAGGGTTGAAACTTGTAGCTCTGATACCATATGTAACATACCCATACGACCTGCTAAAATACATGTATAAAAAAAAATTATTTCATGCAAGTCATGGGCCATGTATCATCATTTATCATTCATTATTAAGCTTAATTGTTTTCTGTATAGACCTTTCCTCAATTATAAGGTCCTTTCCGCAATTCCGCTTCCACAAGCGGATTTTGGATACCCATGTTACTTTCTATTTTCCTTTTTCACTTTCTGCCTTCTGCATTCCGCAAGGTGAATTTTTGGTTGTGGAAAGCCTGTATTACTCTATATTTTCTTTTTCACTTTCCACCTTCCGCATTCCACAAGGCATATTTCCGGTTGCGTAAAGTCCATATTACTTTATATTTCTTTTTCTCTTTCTGCCTTCCACATTCACCGGGGCAAATTCCAAGTTGTGGAAAGCCCATATTACTTTATGTTTTCTTTTCTCTTTCTGCATTCCACATTCCGCAAGATGGATTTCAGGTTGCGAAAAGCCCATATTACTTTATATTTCTTTTTTTCTCTTCGCCTTCCGCATTCCATGGGGCAGATTTCAGGTTATAGAGATCCCATATTACTTTATATTTTCTTTTCACTTTCGCCTTCCACATTCCTCAAGGTGGATTTCAGGTTGCAGAAAGCCCATATTACTTTATAACTTTCTTTCCTTACACTTTTTACACTACTCTACTGTGTGTTTCCTTAAAGGGAAAACCAAGGGACAGTACACCTCGGTGGCCCTACAGACTTAGGTTGGGTTCATTATTTAGGTTGAATTCAAGCTTAGGAATTCTGATGTGGGATTATTGGCTCATTACCACCCTTTCCTTGACAAGTTTACTTCCACTTAAGTACCATGGGTATTATAGAAGGGCTTCCCTAGGCTAGGAATGGTTTCACCCCGAGAAACACTTAGACTTCCCCTCAGGGTTGCTTACCGCTGGTTATTGAAAGTAGAATAATAACGCATCCAAGTAGCTCATCACAGAGCAGAATTTACAGCAGCCAAAAACATCATGTGACCAAGGGAAGAATCTCAGACTTTTAGAACAAGGCATGGCTTCTATAACCTTAGAAGAATTGTATCTAAATGCAGTCACAAACTTCAACCAAGCAAGAGTAACCCTTTCCAGGAAACCAAATCAGCATACAAGTTACCATGGATTAAACAGAGTAGAGGAATTACATCTTCAGTGAACTCTGCATCCAATGCAGTCATAACATGAGTACTTCTCTTTGAATAATGATAAAACCCAAATGCAAAACATCAAACAGAGTATGTGTATTACTCTACTAGGGAGTCATTGTATTCACAGCTTGGTTTAACAGAGCAGGGTAACATACCACTAATGCACTACATAACCAATGCATACATAGTCCTATGAGCATTCACCAGATCATGGGAACTGCTTTCATAAACAACTTAAAGCTTCATTTATCATTTCTACAACATTGAAACATACATTCATACACACACAAACATGCCCTAAGTCCATTAATCAAAGGAAATCATGCATCATATGGGTAACTCTGTACAAAAGCAATATCACACCATTTGAGTTACCATTTACCAAATGAAAGGAATCAACATTCAAATCGAAATATGAGTACACCAGTTCATAAGCATCATTCCCATCAATAAATCTAAAGCTGTGATTTATCCTTTCAGTGGTATTAAACACATATTTACACATAAATAAACATACCCTAAGTTCAATAGAATGGTAGAAAACAAAACCCAGTAATGTAACTTGTTTGTAAAATGATCCACAATGAAGAGGGAATGGCCACGTTCCACCCAACCATAGAATAGACACAGATCTACTCTATCCTCAATCGCCCCCAAGCTAAACTATGTGTTCCAAGAGTGGAGACAGCTAAACCCTCGGTTCAGTACTTCCAGGCACAAATCCCTTACCTAACACTTACTTAGATTTCTCACACAGCAAGAGTTCATTCTTTCATAGCATACTCAGCAGCGTCCTACCTCATAACATATGCTCTTTTATAGTTTGGCTTCCTAGGTCTTACTTTGGGGCTATAGTCCATTCCCCGAGGAATCCTCGTCAACCATTGTGTTCCTTGATTCTCCAGGGTTTTTCAATCTCATTATGCAGCTACAGTCCATTCACCATTGAATCCCCGTCAACCACTGCACCCTGATATCTCCAGAGTTTGTCCGGCAATTGGTGTACTTTCCTGAGGTTTACTACCCTATGTCTCCCATTCTTGTGCGCATAGTCTTCTTTTTTAACGTGGCTTGTCCCTTTAATTCACATTTTCATTAAAGGAAAAAACTAGTAGTTACAATCGTCCTCCAGGGACCATTTGGGAAGATACCACAGTCATCCAAACTCATCCAAAACATACATTCTAGAATTTACTGTCCTCCAGGTACTGTTTGGGCAGACACCACAGTCATCCAAACTCATCAAAACATACAGTCTAGAATTTATCATTATAGATAATGTTTCAAAATGTTCAGTCTAGAATTTAACATTACAAATATTTTTTATGAATCAGGGGATATTACATCAAGGAGGTCATAATGCCAAATTTTCTGTGAGAGAGCCATTCCAATGCTCATTTAATAAGCTTTTTGTAAGTTTTCATTTACTGGCATTGATCCCATGGAAAAAATATTGATATATTATTATGCTGCTGTTCAATTTGGTTTGATAGACCTCTACTATCAAATATTTGCATATATGATAAGTTACAGTAGTAAAATTTACCTTGTTTGCTTACCTATGCTCATTAGCTAATTAAAATTGACTAGTTTTACTGTTCTGAATGCCATGAGAGTTATGTACTTAAGGTTCATTCTATAAGTTGTTTTAGGTAATACCCTCACCCAAAAACCCAATACAACTCATATAACCTGATTTAGTTAATGTCATACAGTTCTTTTGAAGCCTCCCTTGCGCAAGCAATCTCTAGTCCAAATTACTAGTTTTTTTCCCAAACACCCTCAAACTCTTCCAAACTTGTATAGAATTGTTCTAAACCTGCTTAGAGGGTTATTTTCTTCCTAAATAGAAACTTATAACTTCCATAATATTTCCTTAGCCTTGGTTTCTTGGAATTGGCTATGGAGATCTCAGTTTACACCAGTTGGGACACCCAAAAGCTTGGTAGTAGACTTCATCCTGGATGTTGCTCAAAACCTAAAAATGAAAAACATCCAGGTGCTTAGGGATCTAAAATTTCAATATTCAAATCTGTCTTTTGGTTTCTCCAATTAACCCTCTGCAATCCTAGTACAATTCCCAATTTTTACTAAGAAATTTTCCCACATGTCAACTAGTTCTCTAATATTGTTTATCATAGCAATAAGAGTTATTATTTCAGATATTATTTAGATCAGGTATATTACATCATGAGGATGATACCCCCAAAACATATTTCCATGCACATGATGGCCACTATGATTTTTTTGCCATGCCCTTTGGCCTCATTAATGCACCTTCCACATTCCAAGCATTATTGAATAAAATATTTTGGCCCTACTTGAGGAACTTCACTATGGTATTATTTGATGATATCCTCATCTATATTAAAACATGGTCTGAGCATCTCCAATATCTAGATCTTGTATTGCATCTTTTCTATGATCATCATCTTTGTGCCAAATAGTCTAAATGTGCTTTTAGGTAGGAGGAAGTAGAGTATCTCGGGAATATTGTTTCAGCAAAAGGGGTTCGCGTGGATCCTGCCAAAATAGATGTCATGAAAAATTGGCCACATCCTCATACACTCAAGAGCCTTTGTGGTTTTTTGGGACTGACTAGCTACTACTGCAATTTTGTCAAGGATTGTGAGAAGAATGCAGCTCCATTAACAACTCTATTGAAAAATGATGATTTTACATGGACTCATGTTGCTGAGTGTGCGACAAGCTTAAACAAACCATGTGTACCACACTGATTCTAGCTATGCCCAATTTTTCCAAGCCCTTCACTATTGAGAGTGATGCTTGTGACCATATAGATGACACCTATCACAAATCCATATTGAATTTGTACCTACAAACAACACTATAAAACAATTCGATTTGAATCAAATTAGACCAAACACTCTCTACTTCGATATCATGTGCACTTTATTTGGGTGCATCACACTTGGATAGACTTCTCTAGACAGAATCTAGAGGGAACAAGGAAATAATTCCAGAATTTATGTGGAACCCAATAGATTCTAGTTCATCAATGGAAGCTTATGAGGTTTGTTGTTGGCCTTAATACCAGCTCTGATACCATGTTAAATTCAATGAAGCATAGGATCATCAAGCCTGTAGAATTCAAATGGAGAATTTTAGAAGAGAGAGAAGCAGATCAATAACTCATATCAATAATTCACGAAGAATAAAACAACTCATGAGACCAATAATTGGAATAAATAGAATTAATCCATTAATCAGTATTAATCCACATATTCAGTAAATAATACATAATACAATGGTTATATATATAGGAGAATTTGAATACCTAAGATAGGATCTGAATCTACCAACCTAGACTGACTTTGGAGCTAACTCGGTGTGGTAAAATCACCACTAGAGCTCACTAATGCAACTTTGGATCACTAAAACAGTTTACAACTAGTTAACTAATGAGGGTAGGTGAGAAAATTCACCCTACCTCCCTTAAATCATGAAAACTAGTGCTAGGATGGCTCAGAGTAATCTAACTGATGAGAATCGGAGCATAACTGGACATAACTGAACATCGGCTAGGGTCAATTGTTGAACACTGCTGGTGGCATTCATAGTGGGTTCCTAAATTATAGGGATTGGTACCTGGGGCACCTAAACTCATGCAAATAGGTGCAATAAGTGGCAAGTGTCCCCTAGGTGTGTCCCCCATGCACTAGTGGAGTGATGAAGACCTCCTAAGCTAAGAAAAGGTCAAATAGACTATGTTTTCAAAGGAAGTGGTCAAAGGTAGGGTTAATAATCCTAACACTCTACTCAACTGCACATATTCACATCAACTCCTTCCACGTCTTTGGAGATTCTTCAGTCATCATCCAAAAATTTCAAAGAATCCAAACCGAAAAATACAAGGCCAAGGACCAAATGCAAAAGAGAATCCAGACTTTTCTTCCCAAAATGGCTCAGTTCTATTTTTTCATGTCAAAACGTAGAATAATAGCTCCATGGAAAGATTGGAAAACATGGGAGCAAGATTAAATTATGGGGAAATAATGGTTAGCAATACCCCCCAACTATAAAATGGTTAGCATATTAATAAAGAAGTGCTTGTTTAAAAGTCTTAATTCTTTACAAACCAAGGAAATTGAATCCACCCCCATCACTAAGGGAGATGAGATAGAGAAAGACAATGTTATAATACTAATGGATATCATTTTAATTCACGGTACTATCCTAAGTGCATGGAAGACATGTGGCCTTCTCATGCGACGTGGAGTAAATGTTCACCGTATGATAAATGATGGCTTCCATATCCTCGGTCCTCTTGGAAGCAAGTTTAGTAAGGCCTCTTACATGACAACTTACAAGGGTTCACGACATCCAGAAATGGCATTTACTCTGCATGATTCTGCACAAGCTGGCGGGATCATAAGGAGTTTCAACGAGTTGTATATTAAAATAAGATCATGCATTCTTCCTCTATCCGGCAAGCAGGAAATTTCAGGTAGTAAAGAGCTCTCCTTTCCCGCGGAAGAAACCCTTGATGACACCATGGAACAAATGCAAAGGGATATAGTGGATATCAAGAACTGTATTGTCGATCTCAAAATTTTGATGCAGTGCATGTACAAGGTTTTTCTAGCAGTTCTGGCGGAAAATAGAAATATTTTCCTTGAAGTCTCAAGAATGGACAGCAAGTTGGAAGATGTGGAAACAGATAATTGGATTCATACAAGAGAGAAGGAGGAGATTAGGTGGAATGTGTAGGAAATGAAAAGGTTTTAGGAAGCTAAGTTTGAGGAAGTAAAGAGGGTGATTTCTAATTTAAAAAATAATCATCTTGAACAATTCATGCTCAACAATGAAGGGAATGAGACTAGGTCTGGGCTCTTAAAGGGGACTTTGTCCAAGATGCAGAATATCTTGGAGGCACTAGAGGTGAACACCGATGGAAATGGAGTGTAGGAGGGGCCACTCCAATGGAGAAATCTACGACAAAATAGCTAGAAAATGAAGAATCCACTTCCAAGAATGTGCAGGATTGATCTTTTTCTAAAAATTTGCTATGTATTTTTTCCAATTGTTATGCAATTAGTTTGTTAGGGATTACTCTATAAGAGGATATAACCTAATCATAGGGAATTTTCGTAACATACTACCTCTGCTAGAACTCACAGACTCAGTTTTTGAAACTTCTCATGTTGCTCTCCATGAGAGCCTTTCTTTTGGCAAGGTTGTATCGACTCTATGTAAAAGTACGTTTATATCTAATATAATTTCTAGTTTTTGTTAAAAAAAAGAAACATTTATTTATAACAAAAGAATGTTTTACATATTAACTAAATTGAAAATTTTAAAAATAATAATAATAATAAAATCTGACTAATTTTACCCCAGATGCGGGAGAATCCCGAGGAGGCAACATGGGGGGGAGGATGCATTTGAGGTTTGAACCACCATGTGTCATGTGAAGGGATTTATGAGGGTAGGTGGAAAGGAAAAATGTCCGATGGGTGCACACATGTAGGCGATCTCCTTAATACAAAAATGAATGTATAGGCTACTATAGGTAGTGAATATTGATAAGGAAAGTATGGGATTCTGGTGGGAGTTGACGATTGTAATCATGGAAACCGGTGGGATGAGATCTAGTTTTCTAGGTCTTGATGAGAAGGTATTTTATATAGTTATGGGAATGTATTGCGATGTATATGTCATATCCCTTCGTTGCAGTGTGGGCATGTCTTTAAAGGTCGAAAGGGAGGCTCTAGGATGCATACAAAAGGTGAGGAGATTCATTTGTATTGTATCAGGAACAATTGTGGTGAGCTCTGTGTGTTGGTTGTGGGGGGCATGGATCTAGGGGTGAATTCGGGGATCCCAAAAGGAAAACGACTAAGATGGGAGAGTTGAGATCAGAAAAGGGTGACGCAAGCAGCTTGGGACTATCATGCACCCATTCCCATGTCTATTCATACGGGCTTGGAGGTCATGGAGGATGGGGTCTAGTGAGAAGTCATGGAGAATGACCCTTCGCTAAACGATGTGGTGTTAGAGAGTTGGACTCAAGACCCGGGCTCATCGAGGGCCCAACAAGGTTAGTACGAGAAGACATCCACTTTATATTGGGTTATCAAAGGCCTTTGTGGGTCGGGTTCTGCTGGAAAGAGAGGAGAAATAGGGGGTGATGAAATTCATGTGGCTCTCTAGAAGAAGCTATATGGGAATACTCGCCTTCTACATATGAAAACCGATGCGGTGGGGAGTGAATTGGGAATTCCCTATCTTCCCCAGATGGGGGTGTTTATTGTTGGGCGGGGGAACAGGTCATTGGAACAAGGGAAGGCAGCTATGGATGAGGATGGTGGCAGTGCGACTCCTTTGCATGTGGTGGATGTGTATCCATGAAGGCTCATTTGTTGTCGTTCCTTTTTGGTAGGTACCTGATTTCGGCTATGAATCATTGCATTTCGTCTTGACAAGAATGGTAGTCTATTTAGGCAGGGTGGGTGTTCTCTTTTTGTTTTTTGGTAATGCTTGATGAATATGTTATTCCAATTATGAGGTTGTGGTTGGTTTTGTCTAGGCATTGGGGATGATTGCTTAATAGAAGGATTGTATGCCCTATTTTCTCCTTTGAGGAGGGGCTTAGGGATTTCTAAAGCCTTGTATCCAATCTATTATGGCAAGGTTTCAAACCGTTAGACAGAAAAAAGAAAGGACTGTGACTGTAAATTTTTGTATACTATGTTAATATAAAGTCTTTTATTTAAAAAATAATATTCTAACTAATTTTATATAATTATTAATTAATTATTAACCCAAACCATAGCCATAATAAAACTATATTTTAAATAAATCTAAATTATATTTTAAATACTGAACATATATATATATATATATATATATATATATATATATGTATGTATGTATGTATATAACTCTAAAATTATATATATAACTTTTACTCTAAAAAAAAAAAAATTAAATGGACCATCATCATATTAGTTTCGCCATAATTATTAACAAAAAAAACACTTATTTATAATAAAAGTTTTTTTACACATTAATTAAAATAATTTAAAACCTTAAGGTTCAATAAAATTTAAAATAAAATGATAAATTTAAATGTGGTCTATCACTTTCCCTATAGAATCTCTAAACAAAAGATATAAACTTGACCTTTTTTTTCTGTTTCAACAAAAGAAAAAGAAAAAAAAATCATGATTTCATTTATAGACAAAATTACATTTATCAGATGAACCACTATCATTTACTGATCAGTGTCCATTTACTCAATTCTTCAGTACAAAAAATGCTATTACAAAAGATCATAATTGATTTTGAAAATCAAATTATATCCATCCAAAAAGTCATACAAACAGTTCCACTACATTCATCAAAATATGCATACTGTAAGATAAATCTTAAAGTAGCTTGTCATCAACCAGATCTGCATATATCAACAAAAATCCACAAATAATACTGCAAAAAACCTTATCCATCATAGACTGTGTAAAATATATATATCATCTAATTCTATCTTCACCAGCAAAGTATATATAAGATATGTCTTTTCCAATCAAAACTGTCAAATGTATCATTGCCATCAAAGAAATGATCAGCAAAAAATGGAAATATCAAAAAACCTGTCAACAAAGCACAAGATACCATAAGACCTCAAAAAACCAACCCTTAGACCCCATCACCTCTATCTCCTTTTAGAAAACCTGAAAAGACTCACAAGTTTCAGTTGCCTGAAACTCATGGATAATCCAATGCCCTTCCTCAACATTTGCACCTTCTTTAGCTAAAGCATCGGCTTTAGAGTTCCTTTCTCAATAAATATGTTTGAAATCCACTTTTTCAAGAAGATCAGAAATTCGAATAACCTCCTGCAAGACCTGAGTAAGATGTACATCTTTAATTCTAAACTTACCGGACACCCAGTTGATCACCAACTGAGACTCTCCAAAGATCTGCAAAGTATGAACCTCATATTTTAAAGCCAATGTAATAAGCAGCTTTAATGATAAAGCTCTGCAAATTTGTTGGTTCTCATACCCATACCAGCAGAAAAGGTAAAATGGTTCTCATCAGATAAATACAGAACACCACCATCCCCACAAATCTGTGGCATCCCTGCTGCCGATCCATCAAAATACCCCCATGGGGATGCTTTGTCAATGCATTCATCAACAACCATTCTTATATTCAAAGCTCTATTATCCAGTGGATAAGAATGTAGTAGCCCCAAACATAAAGAAGATACCACATAAGACTTCGGTTTGTATTTCTTCAAAACAGCATTGATTTCTAGTATTCCATATGAACCAAGAAACTATAACAGGTAAATATTTATAACTGACCTCAACATGAAGGCACCAATTCTTAACACATTCTAAAACTGAAATACCATGCCAAAAATTTATAATCCTTAACTTGGACTCAATATCTAACCAAACCCTCCTAGTAAAAGTACATTCAAAACCAATATGTAAATTAGTTTCAGACTCCATTTTGCAGAGGTAGCATCTACCAGGTCCTTCTCTGCCTTTTCTACACAAAATATCCTAGGTAAGAGCTTTCCCTAAAAATAAAAACCAACAATAGATTTTCTATTTTAGTGGACATTTAAGCTTCCACCACCAAGAAATTTCAATCTCATTCCTATCTTGAATAAGATGTAAATAACCAGCTTTGGGGGTGTAATTACCTGTTTTAGATAGACTCCATACCAACAGATCATCTTCATTGGAAATTCTAACATGGCTGGATTTCATCAAAGCCACATAAGTATTCCAGAAAATGATTTCCTGGTCCACAAAACCAAAAAAATCAGCACTCAGGCACCCCTGATCCTGTAGAATAGATACACCAGGACATGCAATATCCTTCAAAAAAAAAAAATAGCATAGTGTAATTTTTCAATCATAGAAATAGGTAAGCAATGCCTCCACTTGCAACCAATCCAAGGGTCCATACCAATATGCACCTATGTTCCTGTCCCAACCCTTCACACAAGTGACTGTCCAATAAGATCAAAATACCAGAGTACAGCTTTCCAACAAATGGAAATGCCTCTCTTTTTCTTAACATAGACCCTTATCCAATCTAATAAAGATAATGGTCTAATGTATTTTTGAAGAGCAATCTACACCCAAAGACCTTTTCCATGAACAAGATTCCACACACTTTTAGCAGCAAGTGACTTAGCAAATAAAGTAGGAATTTTCGAACCCCAACCTCCCAGAGATTTAGGATTTGCCAAAACCTTCCATGAATACCAAGGTAAACCTGTAGTATCATTGTTGCCAAACCATAAATATTTGAAACAGATCTTCCTTATTCTTTCAAGAATACCAACTGGTATCCAAAAATGCATCCAGTATACCGGAATGGCCTCAAGAACAGACTTCACCAGAATAAGTTTACCTCCCTTAGATAACCATCTAAAACTCCAATTCTTGACTCTCTTTTCCACTTTAGTAATAAGCCAATCCCAATATTTCAACAAATATTTGCAAGGTTTGAGATGAAAACCAAGATATTTCATACCACTCTCAATTTTATCAACAGAAAAAAGAAAATATATTCTATAAAGAAATCAACTCAGATTCATCCAATCCTGAATAATAAAAAGATGATTTATCCTCATTAATAACCATTCCTGATGCTTTACAAAAAACCATCAAAACCTCATATAATGTTGATAAAGACTAATCAGAACCATCAGATACCAAAATAATATCATCCACAAACAGAACATGAGAAAGTATAATATTGTTACCAAAAGAGATACCCTGAAAAGCCCCACTAACTTGAGCTGAAAGAATAGTCCTACTCAATCCTTCAACCACAATAAGAAAAAGTAAAGGAGCCAAAGGGAATCCTTGTCTAATCCCTCGGGCAGATCTAAAAAAATTTGAAGCCACCCCATTAATCAATACAACAAAAGAAACAAAAGTAATGATGCTCATCACCCAAGTTATAAAGGGCACTAAAAACCCCATTTTAGACATAATTACCCATAAATATGTCCAATTTACATGATCATAAGCCTTTGATAAATCAATTTTTAGAACCACCGATTTTAAACCCTTTCTATGTATAGTATGTAAACCTTCCTGAATAATACCAACAGCTTCATGAATTTGTCTTTCAGGCAAGAACCCAAACTATTCATTAGAAATAAATCTCCCCAAAATCTTTCTGATGCAAGTAGAAATGATTTTACCAATGATCTTATATATAAAATTACATAAAGATATTGGTCTGAAGTCATCAAATGACTTAGGTGAATCAGTCTTTAGGGATCAAGGCAATGAATTTAGAATTAAAAACAGCAGGAATTTTTCCACTCTCCCTTGAGTCTTCAATAACTCTTAACAAATCACTTCCCAACACATCTAAAAGTTCCCTATAGACCTCCGTAGGAATCCCATCAGGTCTAGAAATCTTATCATTTTTACTTTATGACAAAATAGACTGAATTTCCACCAGTGTAACAAGAATCATAAGATCTATATTTTCTTCTACAGAATTATCAGAAGGATATTAATCAGCAATCTCCAAGATCTCAAGAATATGTAAATTGTTATCTTCCTTAAACAAAGTTTCAAAGTGTTGAACCCCCCGCCTCAGCAATAGACTCAATCCCCTCAACAACATTACCCCCGTCATCAGCAATCTTCCATATAGAATTAATAAATTTTCTATGGTTAGCAAATTTATGGAAGAAAGGAGTATTATCATCACCACAAACTAACCAGATAGCCCTACTCTTCTGTCTGGCTTCATTTTCTCTATCCAGTAAAATATTTCTCCTTATATATTCCAACACAAACAAAGATGCCTTGTCCTCCACAATAGAATATCCAAAACCCATTTTAGTACATGCCTCCTCCAGTAAGATCTCAATCTCTACTAAATCTTTAAGATCCTGCACTTTCCTCTTAACAGACCAGCAAATAGATATATCCTTAATCCTTTTAAGATTAGCAGAAAAATGCAAAGCAGGAGATATACCAGAATTATTATCATACACCCTCCATGAATTTTTCAACAGTATAACCAAATCCTCATGTTCCAGCCAATGAGAATTAAACTTGAAAGGACTGTGAGTATTCTTATCATGACCCGAAATCTATAAAAATACAGGATGATGATCCGAGTCCCCCCCCACATCCCACCCATTGACGAAAGCAAAGCTCAAATTCTAAAAGATCAACAGAAATCATCAATCTATCCAAACGTTTACAAATGTTCTCACTACCAACTCTTCTATTAGTCCATGTAGGAAGTATCACACTCGGCACAATATCCACAAGGCCATGATCATCCAAAAATTTTGAAAAAAAAACAGAAAGACAATAAATTATGGCCCTAACTCTCCAAATCTCGGATAATCCCAAGGAAAAATTTAGATCCCCACCGAAAATTATCTCAGTACAATTAAGACTCACAAAATCCAAGAGGTTATTCCAGAACCCTTTCCTCTCTACATAAGGTCCATAAACATTAACAAAACATAACTCCAATTTAAGTTCAGTCGAATAGAGAGATACACATAATCCCGAATCCATAGCCCATGAATTCAAGAAAAGCAAATATCATGATCTCCAACCCACAAGCAAACCCCCCGATTTTCCTTTAGCATCCACAGAAACAAAGGTCCAACCAGACAGTAAAAATTCCAATTCACCAACAAACAGTACCCCATCACCCATAGTTTCTTGTAAAAACAGAACATCAATAGATTGTTCAGTAACCAACCTACATACAACTAGTTTTTTAGGTTTACTAGCTAAACCTCTACAATTAAGAGTCATCACGATCATAAAGTACCCCTGTAGCGGGAATCCACAGCTCTAAGTGCCCCAGAAACATCAGAATAGTCAAGAAACTCTACAGAATCACCAGATTTTACTGAAGATAATAATCCAGAAAAGATCCCAGCTCCAACAAAAGAGACAGAATCCTTCAAGACCTTAGAACTAGATCTAAGAAAGTAACCATAACCAAAATCCTTAAAAACCTTACTAGGGGAGATAAATCCTAAATCCCCAAGCCTAGATTCACCCAAATTAAACTTATCCAAATGATCCACTCCTGCCTCCAAACTTTTTCTTGAAAAAGAACCCTCCTCAAAATCTACCATGGAAGCCAAACATAAAGGTTTAAGAGTCTTTTCACAGAGAGCCTAGGATATAGGCTCAAAAAAATCAAGACAAGTTCCAAATTCCAAAGGCAATAAGCCCTCCATACCAACTGTCTGAGACAAGGATAAATCAACAGGAAGAACCTTAAAATTCTTGACACACCAAACAGGTTGGGCTTAGGGACAGTACCAAATTGTTTCTTTAAAAAAGGTAAATGGAAATGGTCTAACAAATGACCATAACAGTGACAACGATTACACCGAAATGGTAACCCCTCATAATCCAAAGGTTGGGTAAAAACTAACTCCCCTTTCTTAATAACGATATCTTTAGCAAGACCATTACGAACATCCAAAAGGACCAACACTTTCCCCAAATAGCAAACACCAGAGTCTAAAAAAGATAAATCAGCCTCTAGAAACGTCCCAACTACATTACCAATCAACCTAAAAAAGTCCACAGACCAAAACTCGAAAGGCAGATTAGGCATATTTACCCAAATGGGCATAGAGTCATACCTCTCAGTGCGAGGATCAAATAAAGGCGTCCAGCACTTGAGAAAGAGTCCCGAATTGTCCCATATCCAAACACCCCTCAAGATAGCAGCCACATCTTTAATGTTCTGAAACTTGAATGCTAGCCAACCCCTGGGAAGGATAAAAATATTTGGACAGAAAATAACAACATGCTGCCAAGAATCAGAATCCCAAATGTTAATGCCTTTAGAACTAATCTTTCTCCCACCAAACCGACCCACAAGTGTAAGTGCATTAGTGAGCACAATCTCATTCAAAGAAACGTCCTCCCCCACCACCAAAAGCAAGGGTTTAACTTGCTTCCAAACGCATTTAAAATTTCTCTTAGCATGACCTTTCTTCGGCACAAAATGTTGGAGAAACTCTTCATGAGGAACAACCCCAATAGAATCACCTACCAAATCAGAAACCCCGCATTCAAAAAAACCTTCAGAACCACCAGCCTTCAAAATTATATCATTTGGAGAGGACGCTTTCAGGTCGGTGGAATTGCCAAAGATATCCAAAGACAGAGCTATATCAGAAGACCCCAATGCAAACAATTCCACCTGCACAGATTTAAGTGGAGAACCAACAGGTACAAACCCCACATCCTTAACCGAAACATCAACAGGAAAATCACTCACAAACCTCGGCATGGCACTCCCACACATCGTCTCATCCTTATCAGGCAAAATCTCTGAACAAGGTTTCATACCCGTCTCCAACATAGTCTCACCAGCAACCAGACCAATGTCAATGTTTGCATACGTCTTCGCCCAAGGAACCCTCACCCTCTCCATCTGCATCTTGCCCAGACCAACAGACAAAACACTAACCTCGGAAACCCTAGACGGGATCACCCGTGAAGAGTTAAAAACCCATTTTCCCTCAGGAGAACGGGCTAAAGCCTTGACATCCCAAAAAAGACATAACAAAACATGTTAGCAGATATCTACGCCAGATATAAACCCTAAACCCAAGATAAGCCTCGAGATAAGGAACTGTAACTGAAGCCACCGCTAAATAGAATAGTAAACCAGACGTACATGAAGAAACACCACCAAGTAGCAAAGTTAATAACTACTAACTCAGCACCATGCCAAATGTAATAAAGCTAACACCGGAGTAATCAATGCATACGAAAAAAAGGGTTCATTAAACAAAATCAAGATTACGATCTTCAATATTAAAGAAGACGTAATGATTATGATTAAGTTCAGTCCATCTCCGTGGCGAAACGTTCAAATCATGTAATCTGCCATTTCTGATTCAATAAGATCACAAAGACACCTATCACCTAATCAAACCAAAAGTACATTCTGAACCCTTGAGTTGTCCCCGATTTATATTCTACTTCATATCTACT
This sequence comes from Pseudotsuga menziesii, assembly GCA_001517045.1. Classification (NCBI taxonomy): domain Eukaryota; kingdom Viridiplantae; phylum Streptophyta; class Pinopsida; order Pinales; family Pinaceae; genus Pseudotsuga; species Pseudotsuga menziesii. The sequence continues at coordinate 810,258 of LPNX010932413.1, forward strand.
CTTAGTTGTAGTGGTAGTGCTAGCATTGCAATGAATTTTAAAGTCTATACAAACTTGACCTAAGCGCTTGAGGCTTCCCTTCAATTTCAACAACTTTATCAATAATAAAACTGAAAATTCCCGTTGGGCCACAATGAAAAGCTAGCAAGCTAATATTAAATTGTTATATATTATTATTATTTTCTTATCCATTAAAATTCTCTCCATTTAATATGTTTTCGTTAAAAATGCAAAATGGGTTGTGCGTTGAACATCTAAGCATGACGTTAACATTCAAAATCAGTAAGAAACTTAATTATCCTTTTAGGCTTAATTCAGGTCGGAATTATTTTAATGAGTTTTAATTGGTGTTATCATTTTATCTTAATTAGCCTTTTAAGCAGAATTCATTTTGGAAATATTTTAATAGGTTTCAATGGTATTATCCAGTTAATGATATATATATATATATATATATATATATATATATTCCAAAGAAAAAAATCATAATTTTATTCAACATTATAGTGTGCAAATGATCCACTATCAATAGATAAGTGTTCATATGTTCAGTACATAAATGCTCAAAAAGCATATACACAAAAACTATTAATTACAAACATGTAATCAAAATAACCACCAGAAAATGAAAAAGATCATCTCCATGATCACATCAGCAAAACAAAAAGCAGCCATAAAGACTGTCCAATGTAGCATAGATATGCTATCCAAAAAAGTTCATCCATAACCAGCCATAAAGCCATCTGTCCATCATCAAAGTATATCCCATATATACCTGCTAAAAAAAATAAATCTGATCAAAAAAGCATCAAATATCATAGTCCATATGACACCCAACAGTCATTCTATCTACCTGAAATATCCATATCCACTATCAAAACCAAAAAAGTATAGTCCGAAAGACTTCAAAAGACTATGCAGTCTATCCATCTGGAATATCCACAAAAAATATCAAGTCCAAGGTCAGAAACCTTGAATCAGATCATATCAACAAGTCAAAATATTAAGTGTATCAACCAAACTAAATGTCTTTCAGCTTGACATCCATAGAAACAGATCTTAAAAAACCTGGAAAGTGTCATATCTATCAGACCCATGATATTCAAAAATAGACCAAAAACCATTCTGAACTTTCCCACCATCATTGGCTAGCCTGTTAGCTAATGAATTCCTTTCTCTAAAGATATGTTTAAAAACCCCCTGATCAAAACAATATGTAAGTCTTATAACTTCTTGTAATATCTAAGCCAGTTGAATATTATGGATTCTGAATTTTCCAGTTACCCAATTTATGACAAGCAAGGAATCACCGAAAACCTGGATATGAGAAATCTGCTAGTTCAATGCCAAGATTAAAAGTAATTTCAAAGCATATAACTCAGCAAGATTATTGGTCCCTACCCCCAACCCGGCTTTAAAACTGATAAAATGATCAGCATTGAGGAAAAGAATGCCCTCAGCACCACACAGTTGTGGATTACCAATGGCAGAACCATCAAAAAAAAACCCAAGGTTTGTTTTTGTCAATAATTTCTTCAGAAATGATTCTAATCTTCAAGACAGTATTATCCTATGGATAAGATGACAACAAACCCAAACTAGAAGGTGATACCTGAGCAGGAGATGGTATAAAGTCATCAAAACAACTATTGTTTCTGGCCTTCCAAATAAACCAGGAAACAATGATAGGCAAAGATCTGAATGTTTTTACCTTGATGTTGAGAACCCAGTTCTTCAAACAAGATAGAATTGTGTCCCCTACCCAAAGATTATGTAAATTGACCTTAGATTCGATCTCCTTCCAAACAGTTTTAGTGTAAGGACAATCGACCCCTAGATGATAATTTGTTTCTACTTCACCTTTACAAAGATAACACCGACCAGAACCTTCCCAACCCCTGTGATTTAGTATATCCTGAGTGCTTTGCCTGAAAAAAGAAACCAGCAGTAAATCTTAGATTTAAGAGGACATTTACAGTGCCAAAACATGTTCCACCACCATGCAATTTCCAAGTCATGTTGTTCCAGGATCAAATGCAAATATCCCCCTTTAGGAGTATACTTACCAGATTTGGCATGATTCCAAACAAGTAAATCTTCATTATTACTGAATCTGATATGGTTAGTTTTTAGAATAGCTAAATAGTCGTTCCAGGAATTAATATCCAAGTCCCCAACAAGACCTAGATCAACAAAGCTTAACCATCCTTGTTCCATCAAACAAGAAACAGTTGTTGTCCCGACATCTTTCAAAAAGAAGTAACCTACAGAGTGCAAAATTTCAATCAAATGAGAAGGTAAGCTATGTCTCCATTTGCAACCTACCCATGGGGTCCAAACCAATACGTACATTAGCTCCATTGCCAATCTTCCAAACCAGAAAATCACCAATTAGATTAAAAGACCAGAGCACAGATTTCCAACATATTGAAATACCTGATATCTTCTTATCCCTCTTTCTGATCCAGTCCAGCAGAGTAAGTGGCCAAACATATTTCTGCAAAACAATATGTACCCACAATCCTGAACCATGAATAATGTTCCAAACATTCTTTGTAGCCAAAGCTTTGACAAAAAGTATAGGAACTTTCAAACCCCATCCACCCCAACTTTTTGGATTTGCCAACACCTTCCAAGAAGTCCAAGGCAATCCAGCAGAAGATCCACAACTGCCAGACCAAAGAAATTTAAAGAAAAGCTTCCTTATTTTCTCAATAATCCCTATTGGGATCCAAAAATGCATCCAATAAACAGGCAAGGCTTCAAGGACAAATTTAACCAGAACAAGTTTGCCACCCCTGGACAACCATCTAAAACTCCAATTTTTAATGCGATATTCAGCTTTGGCAATGAGCCAATCCCAATCTTTCAGTAAATATCTACAAGGTTTTAAATAAAAGCCAAGGTATTTCATACCACTATCAATTTTGAGGACAGTATATGAAAATATATTTTGTAAAGAGATCAGGTCGATTTCATTTAGCCCAGAAAAATAGAAAGATGATTTATTCTCATTTATCATCATTCCTGAAGCTTTAGTAAAGTCCATCAATAATTCATACAACATAGATAAAGACTGAGCAGATCCATCAGTAATCATAACAATGTCATCGACAAAAAGTACATGTGTCAATGATATAGTATTTCCAAAAGATATGCCTCTGAAAAACCCATTGCATTTAGCAGATAAGATAGCCCTACTCAAACCTTCAGCAACAACGAGAAAAAGCAAAGGTGCAAGAGGACACCCTTGTCTAAGTCCTCTACCAGATCTAAAAAAACTAGAGGCCACCCCATTAATCAGGACAAAAAATGAGATAGAGGTTAAACTGCTCATAACCCAAGAATAAAGAAGACCCCAAACCCCATCTTGGTTAAAATGACCCGAAGATAAATCCAACTGACTCTATCATAGGCTTTCGATAGATCAATTTTTAGAACCACAGACTTTAAACCTTTAACATGTATGGAATGTAAACCTTCCTGGATGGCACCCACAACATCATGTATTTTCCTACCAGGCAAGAACCCAAACTGCTCATGGGAAATATATCTGCCTAGTACCCGCTTAATCCTGGAAGATAAAATCTTACCAATGATCTTATAACTGAAATTACATAAAGAAATTGGCCTGTAATCATCAAAGGTGCAAGGACAATCCATTTTAGGTATTAAAACAATAAAGGTAGAGTTAAATATAGTAGGAATTTTGCCCATCTGCCTGGAATCCTTGATAACCCTTAACAAATCCAAACCCATCACATCGAATAGTGCCCTATAAACCTCTACTGGAATCCCATCCGGGCCAGGACTTTTATCATTCTTACTTATAGTAAGTATAAATTTGATCTCCTCCAGGGTAATAGGTTTCATAAGGTCACAATTTCCCTCTACTGTAATGGAGGATGGAAAATTTCTAGAAATTTTCAGAAGTTCAGTTAAGTGTAAATTTGTGTCAGCCTGAAAAAGAGTCTCAAAGTGCTGAACCCCAGCACCTACAATAGCTTCAAAACCTTCCACCATGACCCCCCTATCATCTTTAATCTTCCATATAGAATTTGCATGTTTTCTTTGATTAGCAAATTTATGAAAAAAAGGTGTGTTATCATCCCCACACATCAACCAAATAGCTATGCTCTTTTGTCTGGCTTCATGTTCTCTATCCAAGAGGATTTTTCTCTTACGAGATTCCAAATCAATCAATACACCCTTATCCTCCTCGGACAAAAAACCAAAACCAAACTTTTGAGAAAAAGCAAGAATCAAAATTTCAATTTCCACTAATTCTTTGTACTCAATCTCCTTTTGTTTGACAACCCAAGCTGAAGAGACTACCTTTAAACTCTTAAGGTTGGAAGCAAAATGAGAAGTCGGGGAATCATGAAGATTATCAAAATATACCACCCAAGTATCCTTTAAAATTTTAACCAAATCCTCATGTTCCAGCCAGTGAGGATTGAACTTAAAAAGACTTTTCAACTAAAACCCCCTATTAAGAATATGTAGAAAAACTGGTTGATGATCAGAATCACCACCACTACCCACCCACTGACGATAAAAATACTCAAAATCAAGCATATCAGCTGAAAGAAGGAACCTATCCAATCTTTTACATATATTTTCAATGCCAACCCTTCTATTGGTCCAAGTAGGAAGCATGACAGTAGGAGTTATGTCCACAAGCCCATAGCTTTCCAAGGTTTTGGAAAAAAATTCAAATAGGGAATCAGGTCTAGCCCTAAAACCCCAAATTTCAGAAAGTCCCATCGAGAAATTCAGATCCCCTCCTAAAATTAATTTTTCACATTTCATACAATCCAAATCCAACAGTTTTTTCCAAAAAACTTCTCTGTCAATATATGGTCCATAAATGTTGACTAGACAAACATCCAGATTGAGTTCAAGAGAAAACAAAGATGCACAAAGGCCTAATCCCACTCCCCAAGCATTTAAAAGATGGAAAAATCTGGACTTCCAGCCCAACAAAAGACCTCCATATTTTCCTTGTGCATCCAAGGATAAAAAAGTCCATCCCTTCAAAATATATTCCATTTCCTCCACAAACAGTACCCCATTCCCCATAGATTCTTGCAAAAAAACAACATCAAAATGTTGTTCTTCTACTAATCTACAAATGGCTAGTTTTTTAGGTTTACTAGCCAAACCACGACAGTTTAAAGACATAAAAATCATAGGGTAACCTTATCAGAGGCAACCACTGCTCTAAGTGCCCCATTGTCAAAACACTAATCATTCTCCATCAAGTGACCATCAGTACAACCCGAAACCCCAAGACCCAAACCGAAATCAGATGATAAGGGGTAATTTCCAGGAATTTTTGTGCAAGATCTAAGAAAATAACCTGAACCAGTAGATTTTTTCGAAGGGGAGATAAGCCCCAGATTTCTTAACATAGGAAAAGACAATCCTTCATCCAATTTACCAACTATACCCTGGTCAAGTAAACACAAAGGTTTAAGAGTCTGAGTTTGCAGAGGATCATGAATATCAGTAGAGCTAGTATCCAAACCCTCAACCCAAGGGCTCACAGAGGCAGATATAAACTTCTCACTGTCCACAGATAACACAGGGAAAGACTGTAATCCCACATCCAAACTACCAACTGTAGGCTGGTCAGGTAAACAAAGAGGTTTAAGGCTCTCAAAGCAAAAATGCAGAGGATCAGAAATTCCATTAGTGCTAGTATCCAAACCCTCAACCCTAGGGCTCACAGAAACAAATCTAAACTCAATGTCCACAGATAAAACCGGTTTAAATTTTTCTTTCCAACAAGGTTTTAGCCCATCCCGAAAGTTTCTTTTCAAAGATAAATGACAGTAGGAAGCCAAATGGCCATATCTATGACATTTGTTACATCTAAAAGGAATGCCAACACAATCAAGAATTTGGCTAAAAACAATATCACCAAATTTAATATCAATTTCAGAAGCAAGCCCCTTACGAAGGTCTAAAAGAACCAGAACCCTTCCCACGCAATAAACCCCAAACTCTAAGAAGGAAAGATCAGCTTCCAGGAAAAACCCTAGGGTATTACCAATAAGCTTAAAAAAATCCAAAGACCAGAGTTCAAAAGGTAAGTTGGGAAGCTTAACCCAAATTGGCATGGAGTCATACCTCTCAATCCTCGGATCGAACAAAGGAGTCCAGCATTTGAGCAGTAACCCGAAAAAGTGCCATTTCCAAGTCCCAGACAGTATACGAGCTGCATCCGCCTCACAATGAAATTTAAATGCTAACCAGCCCCTCGGCAGAATGAAAATATCCGGACAGGATATGTTTTTCCAGGTTCCAAGAGCCCAATTCTTAACCCCAGCAGGAGAAACTCTACGTCCATCGAATCGGCCAACGAGCGTAAGAGCATGAGTAAGTACAATGTCATTCAGTATATATATATACAGGTATAAGGAATTATTATTTGAAAATTGAATGTTAAATAATGATGATGATATTTACTGAAATTAATTTTGGTTCGTTGGACCTTAAGAAGGATAATACTTGATTTACTTTAAAATCTTGTCCTTATGCTTAAAAAGTTTTCCAAGCTCACTATAGTTTTAACAAGTTAGGAGGTTATAAAGGTTTGTATTGTAACAAATATTATGAAACTGGGAAAGTGATTTTTATCCTCAAAACTCGTAAAATAAAAAACTAAAAACTAAAAAATGTAATTTTATTTTTAATAAAACTATTCTTTTTAATGAGGAAAAAAGATTCAACTAAATTTAACTTAATTTTTAAATATTTTGAATAGTTATAACTTTATATTTTTATTTTCAATTTTATTCAACTATCTAAATTTTTCAAAAAATTACATAATCCATAGAAATCTAGATATAACGATTTAATTTAATCTAACTTAAGTTTGAAGTATTTTTTTTTAAATAAATAATATTTGTATTGATCTATAAAAATTGTGGTTAAATAAACTGTTTAAAAAAGAAAATAAAAAAAATAAAGTCTAATACAGAGTAGTTTAAATCCAAAATCTGTATATCTAACCCAAAAAAGAATTGTTTAGGAAATATTTACTTTTATTTGCTTTTAAAATTTAACATTACACATAACAAAATGTATATGGCAATACACAAAAACCCAAAAGTTACTTAGCAAATTAACCTATCTATTTTTTATTTGCTTTTAAAACCTATAAATAACAAAAATGTATTTGCCAATACATAAAACCCAAATAACATTATGTGAAATCATGCCTAGCTATCCATGCTCCACTTGTGCATTTCCTACATGGCCTTCATGGACCTATCACCATCAATTCTTCTAATAATTTCTCCTCAATGAACTTATGGGTTAACAAGATGACCCACAAGGTACTAAGACTAAGAACCATGAGCAAATCCAAAAAATGATATAGTAATACGTCTCCAAATTTGCTACAATTTTGTCCAATCCCTAATTCTAAGTCTCTAAACCAATTCTACTTGTTTAGCCAGTTAGAGCTTTCAACTAGACACTAATGTAAAAAATTGCTCTTTGGAGGGCATACATCTAATTAGCTAGATTGTTCTTTAAAATCTTGTGTATATCTAAAATACAACTGGTCTATTATATTTTTTTGGAGGTCACAGGTTCAAAACCTGCGAAGTAGGCAACCCCTGGGATTGAGGCTCACCCCGGTAGGCTTCCAGACCTTTCTACCCCTGATAAGTCACAAGTTACTAGTATATCTTTCTTGCGATTGTTGTCACAGCAAATAAACAGCCCAGCAGGAGGAGAAAAAAACCAACAAACCTTAGAGCTAAAAAAACTCAATTCGCCACTGCCAAGGTCATGTCTTGACAACAAACATGTCCTACGAACAAGCAAATCAATCCAACATACAGGAAAACTAACATTGCAAACAGCAAACCCGATTCCAAACATAACAAAACATCCGGAAACCAGAATGCAAACTAACATGTATTATCCCACAATTGTCATCAGTACTCCCATTAATACTCCCACCGCAGAGGCTAGCAATAAAGTGTCGGAGACGTACAAGTTGGGGAGGATTATGTCCATGCAAATTAAACATATCTGTAAGTGAGACCAACTAGGACAAATGAGATGCATGTTATTTCTTGTGTTCTCTTTAGTAATCCAAACCCACCCAGACTTGCCACCCTTCATTCAATTTGACAATTTAATACTCTTAAAATCTATTATTTTTACTAGTGTATTTAATTATATTCATATTTATTTTTATTTTTGTATTTAATTATATTCATATTTCACTTGGTTAAAACTTTTAAATTTTTCTTCAAATTCTAATGATGATTCCTAAAAATATTCAATGACAACGACAAATCACGATTGCTATTAGAGCAGTGCGTTCATTTGTTTTTAATTCCTCATTTCAACCTGCTAGATCCTTTAGATTCATTTAAATTTCTAATGATGATTCCTAAACATATTCAATGACGATGACAAATCAAGATGGCTATTAGAGCAGTGCATTCATTTGTTTTTTATTCCTCATTTCAACCTACTAGATCCTTTAGATTTATTTAAATTCCAATGGTAAATACTTTTAAGAACGGCCTCCAAGATCTTTTAAATTTATTTAAATTTCAATGATGACACTTTAAGAACTGCAAATAAAATGGGATGGCAGGCTTTCCTCTTATATTTTTAGATTTCAATGATGTGCTTTAAGAACTGCAATGACAAATGGCATGGCAGGCACTTCTTCTATATTACAGAGAAGTTGGTCACCAACCAAGATACATTCAATGAGAAATGGCATGGCAGGCACTTTTTCTATGTTACAGAGAAGTTGGTCACCAACCAAGATACATTCAATGTATAGTGCTCAAAGCATCATGGAAATGTAATTGATTAATAAGCACAGATAAATAAGTTGTATTTACATTTTAGCTCAAAATCTAATAAAAATAATGCCAGAATTAAATTTATTTTTATTTTTTTGTTTGCTTAAATGTCTTTAAGTTGTGGGACTGGCTTTTGGCTTAAGTAATGTGACCTAGGAGCATCTAGGCAATCAAAATCATCTAGCGATTGCACCTAGCCTGGGCCACACCAGCCCTTAGTATGGTTGGAATTTTTTGGGTGTCTCCTCCCACCACCGCCAAGTTTCAAACCCTGAAACCACCTAACAAACAGAACCCCTCAAATACCAACCACAAGACTTCACATCAAAATTATATTTATACTTCAACCTCAAAATCATTCATTTTATGGCAATATTTGCTCTACCAAATGGATATCATTAGTATTCTGTCCAATACATTTAAACTCTGAGCTTTCTCTGAACTTCAATTGCTAAAATACAAAAAGGTCGTGAAAATTTAAGCCATAATTATATAGTAGCTTCAAAATAAAACACAACTATTTTTAAAAAAAATCAGAAATGTGTATGCTTCAAAATGTATGGTAAATATCAAGTCATACAATCTTTGAAATTTATATGTTGTCACGTTTTTCAAACTTGCTCGCGGTTTAACGATGCAAGATATACAGTATCTCAACTTCAACACAACATCACATGTTGGACTCAGCACCATCCTTGGAAGCAATCCTGACATCCAAGAGACCTTATTTAGGGATTGGAAGTGACCGAGTGTTGCTATGTTTTGCACCGGTGTTATGCATGATAGAAAAAGTCCTATGTCGAATATCATTCCACCCAAAGGATGATTCAATGATCAGCGCATTACAATTTTGAGCCAATAGGTTGCAGTGCATATTTACATAATATGTATGTTAAAATACATCAGCTTACACTGATTTTCCTGCAAAAACTTCAATTTAAAACCTTCATGAACAAGAGAAAGAAACCATTTGCCTGCAAATGATTCAGACATGATCATATAGACAATACTGTTAAAGGCTGCTAGCCTTTCTAACTTTAACCAGCACTTCCTCATTTCACAAGGTTTGCTGCTCCTTGTATTTAAAACACTGCAATGCATACAATCCAACCCTTGCCAGAAAGAGTCTGGGAACTCTTTCCAAGCTTGAGACAAATGCCCCAGTCAAAAATGCACCCCTGGCATGCTGGGTGATGAGTTGGATGATGCTTTATTGAGGTCTCCAGTTTCTGAAGTGATGGATGTAGCTTTTAACTGACAAGAACAGCTCCATATTTATGACCTTACGTTGTTACTATCCATGGGTAAAAGCCAACTGCTTCTCTTTATCATATTGATTATTAACCTGAAATAGGGCTACAGTACTTCTTTAATTCAATCCTGCTAATAGATGTGTTAGAATGGATGCAAACATAGAGGCAATTGTTAAATACTCCACAGAAGCTCTTATGACAGGACTAGAGAGACAGATGACCATGGGTTAGACTCCGTGTCCATAATTACATAGGCATTGCCATTCCAATACACAATCACAGTTTCTTATGGTTTAGCAAACACCAATAGAAAACCATATTCAGCAAAACTTTTCTTTCAAAGATACAGAAACAGAGTTTCACAAAAGATTTGTAAAATACTTTTAAAATAGGTATGCTGGAGCCAATTCACAAGATTACCACTGCAAGGATATTCATGATCTAAAACTAAAGTTAAATAACTGAAAAAGTGATCAACAGGTACAGAAAGTCCACAGATCTCAAGCAGCAGTTCACTGCTACCAGATTTACAAAACTGGACTTGCTATACATAACCATTTGAATTTTCAAAGCAAAGAAACACAGAAATCATTTTAATTCTCCAAAGTTCCAGTCACCCAACCTGAAATATGTGCTGGACAAAACCCTTCCAAGCACACATCCTGAAGCTCTACAAGTCAAATGCCACAATCAGCGCACATGACCCAACAAAATAACATACAGAAGAAAACCCAGATTGGAGCTGTTCTCACAAAGAAACGTTGTGAAAACACCTTTGCAATTGGAATGAACTTCAAACCATATTAAAAAGTTCGTACTAATAAATATACAAACAACATGAGGTCAGTTCCTCAAAGTATAGAGATGGGAAACATTCTCCATGTCAGTTAACAAAAAGGAAAAAGAAAAAAAACCTAGTCTATGTTCAGATTTCAGAGAAAGAAGCCACGCAATCTCTGGGATGTGTGCTTGGATCCAGAAGGCAATGCCTCCACCACAGCCCAAGAGAGAAGACAGCCATTTCGTGTATGCCCTTGAAGAAAACTGCCGAAATAGTACAACACAATTCGCTAAGCCATGATGCATGCAAGAGAATACCTCTCTGGATGCTCTAACTGATATGATATTCAAATCATAGTTTACACCCCACCATCAAGAAAAATTGCTTCAATTCCTGATGAAAGCTTGCCTACCTTCCTGCACACTTTAAGTCACCCCAACCTTTCACTGCGGCTAATGGGATCTCAACCATTTGGGACCCCTTTACTGGAGCTTAGTCACTGGGTCACTTGACCCTGTGGCCTTAGAGGCTGCCTCGGTGCTGTTCCATAAATCACAAAAATGGTTGGTATCAAGACATATGTTGGTAGCAAAACACCATCATCGCAGTTAAATAAAAATCAATAAACAGGAGTTTGATAACCTTTTGAGTCAAAGAAGCTCTGTGAGCCCAAACTATAGGTAAAAGAAGCCTTCTAACTGAGAAATGGCAGAAAAGGTTAGTACCTAGGCCCCGTGCTTCTGAGCTCTTCATGATACGCAGCCTCTTCACTGTACTCACAAACATACTGCAAAAACACAAGATCAGATATCAGACCAGCCAGGACTATGAACTGGTATTTTCAAAACTATTCCATATTTAATGGCACTCACTCCCATGGTACATCTCCAACCAGCATACGATCCCCTTCATTATCTTCATAAGTAAGAACATAATCAGTTCCAGTGCCACTCAATAGACGAGGCTGATCACTTTCTGAGGTTGGATTGGTAGGTTGTCTCTGCCCACTGCCCTGCACTGGAATGTAGACCAAGAAAGCAAATCAGTTTAAGGCTTAAGCATTCCAGTAAGTGGGCCAAATCTCTTAAATGTATAATAATGAAAGCTTTCTATATTTTCATTAAAACAAGTTCCAGAGAGCAACAGACACTACTGTGAGTAGAAACGAGGATTTCTATGAAACCCCAAGTCCCGGAAGCAGTCAATGTGCTGCAAATTGGACAGACTGATTTCAATAGGACAAGTTTCAGAACGCCTGTGATTGCATACATCAAAAGAAAAGAAGTGATAAAAGAAGCAAGAGGGATAAACGGTGGGCAAGAAACACAAAACTGATCGTGAGACTGCTAGAGTAAAATTGTATTTTCTTAAGAGTTGAAGAATATTATATCTGCTCATAATTATTATACTTTGTTAAGAATGAGTCATAAACCAGTGAAAATATAGCTGGAAATGGAAAATAACATCAATTCTAAAGATAGATTTCCTTAAAAAACATGACTCAAGGATTAGATGGGCTACATCATACATGAAACCAGGAGACATACTGGAAGAAAATAAAAAATGGCTAAAGTGGTTGATGATAAATATAAATTGCAACCGTCATGAGAGCATTACAATCAAACCCACTTCTGTTTTTCTTACATGCTGGACAAGGAATATTAACCAGTCAATCATATTAACACTTTTGTGTGTTGCACAAACTCATTCCCAAGCTTTAGGAAACTTGCGGAGGGAAGCTTGACAGTAAGTTTCTGATTTTATCTAACACTTCTTGGGTTTTCGTAGAATTATACTCTTAACATAGGGAGAAAATGCATTCTTGAAACCCAAAGCCCATGTGTTGGGGGATGTAATATTTGCATCAGTGTTATACACACAAAATATTTAACTCCATGTTTCTTCTCTACATTCTAGAGACTCGTTAATAGGACCTTCCAACCCACCACTGTCAGAAACATGAATGAATAAGCCGGTAGTTACGTTTGAGCCCTGAGCTTTGCCAGATCAATATCAAAATCAGAGTGGAGGAAAAGGGGCATACCATTTATGAAACGTTTGAACATTTCTTCAAGAGCTTGGGACAATTTATCGTAGCTATCATAGGCCTTGAGATCTATCTTCCTCCCAATGGGGACACCATCCATGTTCACCTTCACAAACATGGAATCTCCAAAGGTCTGTCCAGGATCGGTAGAAGCATAAGAGTTACCAGAAGCATCAGTTGTGTCTTCAATGTCAGGCTTGGGCTGAGGTGCCAGATTCTTCCTAAATGACCGAATGGGAGGCCATCCTACAACTGGGGCAACTCTGCAAAACAACAGAAAGGAAACACACAAAGATAAGTTCCCGTTGTTTTAATTTGCATATAAACTCTGAATTCAAAACCCAGATGGGGTATGACTGCTAACTTAACTAAAGCATCCTGAATTCAGATTAAGGATAACCACCAACTCAAGAAAAGAAGAGCGAATTCAGACTAAGCTTTAAATATAACCGTTCACTACCAAATTGGGGATATAAATTTAAAGGAACACATGCAGATCCATGCCTTAAGAGCTGAGGTTACGAGGCTTAGTGGAGAAACCAAGATAAAGATGGGTTAAAAAGAACCTCGATGCAGCAGAGTTGCCGTTGCCGTTAGATGGAGGAGTTAGAGCTTCGTTGACAGTGGGATTCTTCTGCTGCCGTTCAGAAGGTGCAGGAGGTGGCATTGGCGGCCTCATGGCTGACGCTGAGACGCTCTCCTGTGAAGATTTTGCACGAGATTCGGATGGGGTTCCATGTGGAGCCTCGTTCAGGGTAACGTTCCCTGCCGCTGCTGCCATCATGTTGCCTACCATAACCCTGGCCGCTGCCTGAGTAGGAAATGTCCCAAAACTCCCTCTGTGCTGTTGTTGTTGCTGCTCTAGGCTCACCTGCCAAGTGTTGGGCACCTGCACAGCATTGGCCCAGGGATACATGAGAGAAAGAGGGGGCTGATGCTGATGATGCTGATGCTGATTCTGATGCTGAGGTTGTTGGCTTGAAACCTTGCAGTCCACTTCACTTTTAGCATTGGTTGCAGGCATCAGGAGGCCCATTCTGCTGCCTTCATTTGGCATGTTGAGGGCGCTTCTGACCACCTGAGCCACTCCTATGGCGTCTGAGAAAACACGTTTGGCACCAGCTGTCGGGGTGTTTGTATTCTTGGGTGTCAAGAGAAAGGCCATAGCATTGTTATTATAATCTTGTTGAGGATGGGGATGGGAATGGGGATGGACCTCTTGACCGTTGTTGAAGAACTTGGGCTCCGAGGATTCCTTGCTTGAAATCAGTGTTTGTTTGGGGTATGCATACTTTCCCACGTGAGACTCCCCAAAACACTGGCGATTCCATCTCTGAAGAGAGTCATTGAGTGCATATTGTCTGCCCACTCTACCCTCTGAATCCACAGGCAGTATAGCAGCAGCAGGATTGAGTTCAGGCTTAGTTGGGACTTGGTGGTGTTCAGCTGCTCTCTTCACTAGGCTGTTGTGGATGTTCTTCTGGAATGATGCTTCAGGTGTCTCGGGCGGGGGACCCAATCTGAGCTCAGTCTCTTTTGTTTTGGGCCCAAAATCAAGCTCCTTTCCTTTGATTTTCTCATCTTGGGTGGTGGAGGAAGAGCCCCCCCCGTCTGATAGACCTATGTAATCATGTTCTCTGAAAGAAGAACCAACATCTTTGATTTTGCCATCTTGGTTGCTGCTCCCATTCCCAACAGAGGGAACATCTTCATTCAGCATGGTATTATTCACCAGAGGAACAACACCATTGTCATCATCTTCGTCTTCATAGTTGCCCAACTCACTTGAGGACCTCTGGTGAGGAAAACCTGCTTGAGAATCCCCCTCTTCAACTGCTACACAGTCTTGTTCTTGCTCTTCGGATTCATTGTCCCCTCGGTTAGCGCCCGACTTCTCCAGCACTGCATTTGGCATCCTGAAAGTTTATCAAGCTCTCTAAGGAATAATATATGGTATAGTCAGTGCACAAATTCAAAACTCCCGGACCAATTCTCCCAGCTTCACAGTCAAAAGAAGAAATACAAGGAAAAAGGCTACTAGCACTCCAAAAGTACAATTCAGCTCTGAGAGCTAGACGATGCAGGCTAAAAGATGACTTCTCTGAATTTTTCTGGGAGCATAGCAAAAGACCACTACTCACTAGCTATCCAAATGCAGAAAAAGGGCCTCCTTGTCTGTGAAAGACAACAAAAACATAAAGATGTAGAATTCATGAGGATTCTCGTTGCAGAAAGCAGATACCCGTACAAATATACGAATCACTCCACGATTGGGCTACTATGACTGCAAGCAACTCGAATTTCACAAGTTGGATGTGCCCTGAAGCTGGAGAAGATCATGGATTTAACAAATGTATAGAAAGTATGACAGAAAGAGGGAAGTATGAAAAGGCAAGAGGGCAGGATGGCAGCTCTTAAGGATGAGAATCAGTTCTCAAACTCAAAACTCAATAGCTTTTGTGCTTTGAATCCATTCACTTCACTGACAGTAATTAACTCTGAACTCTAAAGCCAAAAGATAGTGCCCCCACTGTGCCCCCACTAAGCCAGCCCAGTAACCCAGCAACATCTCGTTGTATCTCTGCATCTCTGCTCATCCCCACATTCTCCTTCGCCTCCTCTTCTTCTCTTCTTGCCTTTCCCCCACCACACATCCACACACATCCCATAGACAGATCCGAAGCCTAAGCCCACTCAAAAACACTCATCATATGCCCTCAAAAAGTGACTAAAAGAGACTTGTTTTTCTTTTGTGTTTTGCGGATCCCACCAAAAGGACAGCCCAGCAGCAGCTGACTCAGTCTCTCACTCACTCACTCTCTGCACAATTCCACATAACCCATCTCGTCAATGCCGACCAGACTTGTAAATGGGCATGTATGCATGTATTATGAATTTGCTCGGTCAGTTTGGAATGTCTGTCGTTAAAAACTGTGTAAATTATATATATAATTTATCCGTAATCGAGCTAGTGTTCGACATAATAATATACACTTTGCAAAGGAACGTATACTCATTGCACGCATGCACAAACCCATTAAGTAATCTGACAAGCCTAGAGAGATCCACTTCAACACTTCGCTGCAAAGTGGTCTTGCAAGTTTAATAGCTGGATACCATCTGGAATGGTATGGTCTGTATATTTCACAAACCCCATATGAATTATATCCATCACCGTTTCATGGTGTTCATCTAACCATGAATGCCATTACTAAAAATACTTGTGTATAGAAACACAAAACAGATTTACATAGTAAAACATGATTGTGAACTGTGAGAAAATGATGCTGTTCTTTCCAAGTTGTCATTTATTCGGTACGGATTTGGATGGAAATGTAAAAAGATCAAAAAAAATATTCGAGTCATAATTGTTATCCATAACACTCTGCTCTATAACAGAAATGAATAGCATAGTGTTTTAAGTGGAATTCTTATGGAACTCTCCAACTCTATCTATGGAGATTTTCTATAAAGAGTATGCTTAAGTGGAATTTAAGTGTTGAAACTCTCTTATTTCATCTCTATAAAATTATCTCATATTATGAAATTGTCTTCCATATATTATATTTAATAAGAGTCCATTTTAACTTTAGATTGAAGAGTTTTAAAAATATAAGTGGTATTTCAAAAAATCATCTTAATATCAGATTTAACAGCACTACAAAAAAATGTAATGTTTCAACTTTGAAGTTAAGATGAGTATGTAAAAATGGATCTTAGTCTCGGTCACTATGTAATATTGGATATTGGACAGGACATTAACGCAATGTCTTGTTTGTTTAGAACATTGCAATTTGGGAGTTGGAGCGTCTCAATAAACTTGTTAATTCAGCTAAATTTATTAGTCTTTGCCTTGCATTGTTGGCTAAGATTTCAATGCTAATTTCCAGAGCAGGAGAAAGATCTTTTGCTGTGGAAAGATTTTTTGAGTGAGGCCATTAATGATTTGGCTAAAATACTTAGTTCAATTCAATTGGATTTAGAAAAGAGAACCTTTATTTGCATTTTAGTTTGATGTGTACTTGATGTTTATAGGTTAGTAATTAAGCCATGTTTCAAAATCATGGGACCCACTAAAGTTAAGAGGCAAAGTTCCATCAAGTTCAAGCATGGTTGTTAAGATTGGTGTTTGAGAGCAAAGTTCCATATTCATCCAAAGTTGTATGGAGGATTGTTTTGTCTCCGTGAACCATCCACATTTACGCTAGTGATTGTGGGTGGCTTAATGCATTGCATTACTAGAGAAATAGATCATTACAACGATGAAGACAAATTGAAGTGGAACCAACACTTTGGATTTCTAGATACAAGACAAGGGAAATATCTCATTACAACTATTAAGAATAAATCTAATTGGAATGACTTTGAATTCATGTTATTGAGAGACCACCTACACTAGCTATGTTCCTAGGAAATTTTGAAAACAAAAAAAAATAGCTTTCTTCTCAAATCCTTCAAGATCATTTACACGATATGGATGGATGCCCTAAACCGTTAGGTTTGAGATGAGAAGATAAATGGTTATAATGATGATTGTATTGTAGTATTGCTTGAATTAAAAAAAATTCAAAGATTGGAAATAATTATGGTTTTAAGATTTATGTGGTAATAATTGTTAACAATAGTGTTTTTTGGATTAGCCATAGTATTCATTTTTTATGTCGACGTTTCAAATTCAGATTGGGAACCATCTTCACGACAAACAAGTTGATTGATGAGCGTGAAGAATAGATGCAATAAATTGAAATTCTCACGTATGTAAAGAGGAGGAGAATTGGTTCAAGGAATTCATCATGGTTATCATCAGTGTACTCATCAATTATTTTAAGGAATTTATATATGTGTAAAGAAGCCTAGATTCAATGGTGAGGAGTGACGAGTCTTTCATTATTGGGCAAGGTTTAATTTTCATGAGGGTTTTCCTAAATCCATAGGTCACTTTGAAATATTGGTAGAATGTGTGGTTGCACTAAAGAGATTATATTAACCAAGTTTGTGACACACATGTCCTTCAAATTTAAGCTCAAATGGTTGGATCGCCTTGAATTAGTGGTCAAATGTGTGGTTGCAATCTAGAGAGATTATATTAAATGATCTTGTGTCCTTCAAATTTAAGCTAAAAAGGTTTGGATTCAATAGTGAGGAGTGACAAGTTTTTTTACCATTAGGCAAGGTTCAGTGACAACTTTCCTTAGAGATATGGGTTAACCTTAAGGTAGTGATCAAATCTGTGGCTACAGCCAAAGGGATTATATTGATTATCTCATAACTTGTGCATAAATAAGTGGATCAAATCCCGCACCCATGTTCTCCCAATGATTGAGCACCCAAAGGGATTATATTAAATGATGTCATGAGTCATGCACACATAAGTGGATCAAAGCCCACCCTTGAGTCCTTCAATTTTAAAAAGTCCCAAGGGTTGGCTCAATTAGTTGAACCATTTGTCCAATGCATGTTGTCAAGGAGGAGATCATACTTCACAAGGTCAAATCCAATTGAGTCCTTGGGGTTACCTATCATTATTACGACCAATCGTTGAGCCATGCTCCATCTTGATATTCTCGAAAAGAAGTTTCCTTAAGGGTCACATATATATATAATTGTGCTGATGTGATAGTATCTTTTTTCATTTGAGAGTTAGTAGCATAGATGATTTTGATGGTATTCCTTAGGAACCCCTTTAACTTGTCATTGTTATTTATGTGATATCCATAATAATTGTAAGCCTTACTATTGTAGAATATGTGATGATTGGGATTTCATTCCATATCAATTCTCTCATGTTTATCTTCTCATATACTTTTCTTTTCTGTAAGTAAAAGAACCAGTTTTATATTGTCATGATGGAAAACTTACAACTCCAAGTTGCCTTAATTGGTATTTTAGCCTTGTCTTTGGATCTAAAATGGACAACACTCAACTTATAGACATATAACTAGCTAAGTTGATAATAGAAACTAACCAACACACTTATTATATCAAATGTTTACATGATTGATCATGTTTTGTACAAGCATCATGGTTGATTTTCTTGTAAAAACAAAATTAAAATATAAACCATGTCTATTTGGTGATTATACAACAATGATTGAGAAGTAAAATAGCATCATCTAGGTATGACAACAAAAAGGTCCCCCAAATTATACCATGTTGGCATGTAGTAACAAAATCTAGTATGCACTCACCATCGTCGTCATAGTGTCATAACAACTTTTGCAATGAAGCTCTCTCTGATTATGACCCTTATATTTTCCATTTGATTATATTGGAGATAAGGGTTTCCCTTTTCTATTGGTTGGGATCTATCTTTGGTCAAGAGGAACCATACGGATACATAATTTTTCCATTACAAAAAAGTGGGTAATTTGAGTGGTGAGGACTCGCCCACCTTATGCTCCTAATGTTCTTCTTTGATTAGTTGCTCTAGTTGTAAGGGAAACTAGTGTATTTTCTAAGGAATCCCTTTCTGTCATGCATTTTCTTGTCACGAATTTAGATCTACTCCTAGAGATACCAATCCATTGGCATCTTAACTCCCCAACCTATGGATATGGTGATTAAATTTTTAGAAGAATGGCAACAATTAGGATATTTGTTTAAGAAGGGGAGCTAGATGCCAGTTAGATGGTGAGCACAATCGTTTCTTATATGATCGCAACATTTTGTTCTCTATATTTTAACCATTGTGGTCTTCACGGCGTGACAACAACTCCTACAATGAAGCTCTCATTCATTATGTTCTTTAATGTGTTTCATTTTATTACAATAGTGATTATCATTCTTTCTTTATACCCATGAGAGTGTAGATGGATCTCCCTTTGCCATCCTGATGTTATTATTGATAAGTTGCTTTGGATTTGAGTAAATTAGTTTATTTTCTAAGGAATCCCTTTGTTCCATACCCTTTCTTGTCATAATATCGATACACTCCTAGATTTTCCAATCCATGGACTGCTTCATTCTCCAATCATGGATATGCCAAGTCCATAGACCAAAAATCTAGACTTTGGTCCATATTATGTCTAATTCACCCAAGCACTTCATTAATTGGGTAGATTCTTTTTGTTTACAATGACTAAATTATTATATTGTGTTTCTTTTTATTATTGTGAAAAAAGAAAATCATAAGTATGTGCAAAACTATTTTTAGTAGGATGGCTCAATCAATGAGAGATAAAAAATAAGATTTCATAATGTTTTTTAATTGATCCTGGATAGAGATTCCTCCAAGTTAACTCCCTTATGCTATTCAAAACCAAAGGCACTCTCGAATACTTGCTTGCTAATGAAGATCCAAGGAAAATGTGTATTGTGCCACATGCACTTGAGTTGTTATTGGGGTGTCAAAAATTTATATATATATATTAATTTATGAGTGTGTGGCAGGTGGGGGGGGGAATTTCCTTGATTTATCTTTATTGCAGCCTTGAGAAACTCATTAAGGAATTTTTAAAAATATTTAACTTCTATTACAATAGATTCTCCCAAAAATAATGTTTCATCTATAAATTATAAATGAATTATTGAATTTTAAGGCTATGTAGGTTTTATGACCCTCGTCTCAACTTGCTATTTGAAGGCATTCATTATTCTCTCCAATCCATTAATGATTATGATGAAAATATATGATGACAAAGGATCCTCATGTTGTATTCCTCTGTTAGGTTGGAAGGGGTTCGGGGAGCTCCATTCAATAATATTGTGAAGAACGTTAAAGATACTTTGGATCTTTTAAATCCATAAGTTGTCTAATCCATATGTTTTCTAACATTGACCTATAAGTTTCCTATAATAGACTTTAGACATGTCTAGTTTTATCATCATTCTACTTTTTTCTTGTTGTTGTAGGGGGTGAATTCATTCATAAGCTATGTTGGCATTAGGTTGAGACCAGGGTTCTCGTGTAAGGGCCAACAAAGTCTTGTTGTAGTTTAGATGTCTTGGAATTCTCAATCCTATTGAAGGGAAGAAGGTCTATACAAAGCGTAACCAAGACTATTGTAGGATGGGTGAAATACCCTGGGATGGATATGGCTAATAGCCTATTGTCATATTAACATTCAAGGATTCTTCGTGTGAGGAAATAAATGACATGCAGATTATTTAAATCATAATATATTATATATAACTAAGCCAAAAGTTTCATAAGAACCATGAACAATGGACAATCCATATGCAACATTCAAATATATAATACACATTTTTTAAAGGGGGCCACATATCATACTCCTTTCATTCATATATTTCAAATATAATAAGCTTCCACAACATCATTATAGAAGGCCCTCGAATAGTTATCTCTTTTCCATGGATCAATACAATACATGTATAACAACAATCAACCCTTTCTACACCTGCAACAATAATAATAATATCCATTAAACTCCTGTAACCCCCATAACCTTTTTTCCCTAGCTTCAATGGGTTCTTATTCAAAACAAGTTGTTATCCTTGACCATGTCAAAAAGTTTACAAAAAGTGGATAAGGATGATTGAGTTGATCCATTACCTCAGTCAGTGCATTAATTATGTTCCATCTTCTTAATTGTTAGCAACTGAATTTCAATGTGTCTTCTGCATTGATCCTCATACTCTTCCATTGCTCTCCTCTAGCCATTCATCTTTTGAAACTTATATCTAAAAATGAAGGGGTCATCAAGTTTTACTAATCCAATCTAATGTGTCTCTACCTTTAATAAAAACACATTTTTTTCTAGAAAATATTAACATTGGGATTTGATTAATGTTGTTGATCAATACTTTGGAGATAATTTAATAATTGTATTGTATAAGGCTATTACCACAGTATACTTGTTACTTTTAAGAGCTTATTTCTCTTTGGTATTAAAGTGATGGAGGTGGCATTTAGGGCATTTAGGATGTTCTTTTTTATTTTATTTTGTTAACAGGTATGGATATCATTTGTTTGATATATTCAAGGCTACGAACTAACCAAACAATTGTATAGTACGCAATTTCTAAGAATGAATTGCTACTTTCGAATCTTTCTTCCTCCCATCAAGGAGTTGGGAGGAGTGAATCCACCATTTTTTCTTATGATTGTATTTTCTTACAAATTTTTGAGTACTATAGTAAATTCTTACACATTACTTGCCTAGTAAAGTGCAGAAACACTATATAGTTACCACTTTTGAAGAGTTATCCCCTTTAAAAAGATATATTCCAGAGTTGATTGAGTCCTCAAGAAGAATCTTGCTTCTAACTTTCTTTTTATATTTGTTCTCGACTTGATTTCGTTCCTCATGTGATAGGAGAGGATGGATGATTTCCTTTCTTCAAAGATTCAACAAAACAAAGAGACTTTGATGTCTTATGCGAATGAGGCACTAAGGTGACATAAAATTGCATTCGTGTTTTATCCACATGATCTTCTCCTACTATCTTTTCTTCTAATTTTGCTTCCTCCTCTTCCCCCTCGACTTTCTCTAGATATTCCATTGATTCCTCTTCTTTTTCCTCTTCTTCCTTTGCTTCTTCCTTTTCTATCTTGTTGGAACAACATTCTCTAGGTTCACGTGGGGCTTTGAAACACCATTCCTTCCTTCATATAGAAATGTGCTAGATGTGTTATCTTCTTTCTCTTCCTCTTTGTTTTCCTTCTTAGCTTCTTCCATATTTACTATCACTCTTTTCGGGTAGTTCCTCTCGAGGAGTATTTAAGTGTTGTTCTTCCTTGCACTATGAACTTTTGCACTTGCTCTAAACTTTCCTAAATTTGATTTGTTGTTGAGAAGGTCGGGTTTGTTTTCCTTGAGACTTTGGGAAATTTTTAGTAAAATGCATGTATATATGACATAAGTTACATTTGAAGGGAATTTTTTCGTAATTAAGGATTTGCAAGTGACTCCATCCCTCCAACTTGATTTGCAATTCCTTTGGTAGGTCATTCTCCATGTTCACTTCAACACATGTTTAATCACAAGAGAATAGATTTCCCTTTGATTTTGCTCTACCAATGCATTGTTAACTTATTCCTAATATCTTTTAAATAACTTCCATCCTATAAAATTAAGGGTAAATGGGGCAACTTAACCCATACATGGGCTTCAATAATATCTTCTTCTTGGTTAAAATCAAGAGACCAGGTTGATAAATACATTCACCTAGATCCCATGAAGTATGGTCTAGATTGAAAAGTCAAATTGTGGGATTCCTTATTATTGAAAAATAAATACAAAATGGCCTCTTCCTATTGCAAAAGTTGAAACCTAACTTTGTATCTTGGGTGTCCAATGTTTTGCCACAACTTTGGGGCTATGCTAGAGACTTGTAAACTTCCCAATTAGATCTCTCTCCGATAGAATGATGGATTTTCTCCTTGGCTCCTAGGGTGAAATATCTAGCTATATGGGACAATCCACAATTGCTTGGAAAACCTCCAATGTTGATGTTAGGTTCTTGCAATCATTTTTAGAGAATTAACAAGGGAATATACAAACTTATTTGACTGTTAATTATTTATGTATTAAGGCTATATTTTAAAATATAGTTGCAACATATTACAAGTTGTTTCAATTACTTGTATTGAGTAATTGAAACAACTTGGAGTGTGACATGAAAAAGATATGGTTGGAAATAGGGGTGCTTTCATTGATGTGGGGGGAGGGTTTCGACAAGAAGACTACATTCGAGTGTTTGAACATTTTCTCTAGAGATTGCTAGTTAGTTGTTTTGGGAAAGGGAGAACCGGATAGGGGTGGAGAAGATGGTTCAGAGTTTGGAGGTAAGAAGGATGGAAAGAAGTCCACGATGAAGAGCTTGACACAGTGGGGGAAAGATCAGTCTGACGATGCATACAGGAAGTTGAAGTTCGAAAGGGTTCAAAAAGGAAAACCCTTATGTGTTCTGGGAAGAGATGTAACTATGGACATGGTCGGCTTTAGTGTAGAGGTATCTAGTGGGTAAGTTCGAATTTATTAAGTTAACTAGAAATAAAATTTTGGAGTGGATAAGGGGAAAATGGAAACTCTTCGTTTCCAATATTCCAAGGGTGATTTCACTTGTGAATGGCTGGTTTGTTTTCCATTTCTTATCAGAAGAGGATAGAAAAGTGGTTGAAGAGTGGTTTTGGGTCATTGGGAAAGGATCTCTAGTTCTCTCTCGTTGGTGAGTGGATTTTGATCCTCGGAAAACAAAGTTGGAAAAGAGACACCTTTGGGTCATCCTTCCTGATTTTCCCCCTTTTTTGTTGGGATTTGAAAGGTTTCAGGGCTGGAGAGAACTCTATTGGGAATTTTATTCTTATTGAAGATGAACAGTTTATGGGCTTTGAACGAAAGGCTCCTCATATGTTGGTGGAGATGGATACAACTAAAGGGATACTAGAGGAAATAGAAATAGTTTGGTAAGGTGGTTCTTTTTAGCAGAAGTTAGATTATTGGTGAATCCCTTTTCGATATAACAAGTGTAGAGGAGCGAGACATTCGAGGGCTAATTGTAATCAGAAATTTGTTGGGGAACCTTTAAAACCCTTGGAAGAAGGAAGATCAGAAGAGTCTTCGACAGAGATTAATGATGGGATGAAATTTCCAATTCTTTTTGATTGTAGTTCGACATCCTCCTTTGTGGGTAAGTTTCCAAAAATGGTTCATGTTCTTTTAATTTTTTTATCAGTGGACGGAATCCTTAGTTTTCTTTCGGTAACGGATGGAGTAGATTCATCTAAGGGGGAAGAAGATACTACTATAAATTTGATAGAAGATCCATTAGGGTTTGCTGAATAAGAAAAGAATCTGGATGAACTGAGCCATATTGAAAATTTCTTGGAGCCTTTAGTTGAGCCTCTAGTAGCCTATGATTTACAAAATCCAACTTCTTCCATATTTTGTCAAAATGATTTTCCACCCTTGAACAGGGAGAGGATGGAAATTCTAGAGATGAATATTTCTCCTTCTCCATTATTGGATTCTATTTCTCCCGAAAAGAATGTGCATAAACAAGGTTTTTCGTCTTTAGAGGTATTTTCGGTGGATCTTGTGGACTTAGAGACTTTGGTGATTTCTTATATTAGAAATTCCAACGTGTCTATTAGAAAACCTAGAAAAAAAGGAAAATATAAGAAGTTAGATGGGGATTCAATTATTAAGAAAGGGGGGGAGATCTCCTATCAAAACCCAAGGGTTTATTCACTTTTTCAAAAAGTCTCTTTGAGAAGTGGCGGCCCCTAAAGGGTTATCAAAATGAATTTGGCGACCTTTAATATAAGGGGACTAGGAAGTGACCCAAAAAGATTTGCCCTAAAAAAATTCTTGAGAAAGTGAAACCTGGAATTATACTTCTACAAGAAATGCTGACATTTGTTGGATCTGCTTTTGATTATTTTTAAAGCTAAAACCTTCATGGAAAGTCTCGGTCTGGGATTTGAATGGCTTGTTAGGTGGTACCTTGGTTGCTTGGAATCCATTATTGGTGGATTTAAGGGTATTACATGAGCTGGAATATTAGTGGAAGGTTTTTTAAAGGGTTATAAGAAAAACATTAAGATTTTAAATATATCTGCCCCTTATAATAATATGAAGGATTTTTGGGAGGAAGTCTATCAGTATGGTATTCTGGTTGACAAATCTCTTATTGTGGTAGGGGATTTAAGTTTTGCATTGTCTGCAGATGAAGTTTTGGGGTCTGAAAAAAGTGAGCATCCTTTATCAGATTTTTTTAGATCCATGTTCAAAGATACGAGGCTTGTTGATATTGTTCCAAATGTGCTGGTGCCCACTTGGTCAAACAGATGGTGTGGTGGAGCAGGTTTAACAAAATGATTGTATAGGTGTTTTATGGCTGAATATTTATGTGATGAGTTTGGGAGATTTAGATCATGGTCATATTCTATGGGTATCTCAGATCATAAGGCAATTATTCTTCAAATTGATTTTGAAATAGATAATGTCAAGTACTCATTTAAATTTAATCCAGTTTGGTTGGAGGAGGATTCTTTTTGTGAATTTGTAAAGAAAAAATGGGTCAATATGTCTCAAGTATCTTATTCTTCTGTTATGAATGGATTGATCATAAAATTAAGTAGGCTTAAATATGTAGTACAAAAATGGGAAAAGGATAAAAAAGCCGAGAATCAAAAGGTTTTAGCGGAGGTGGAAGAAGAAATACAGAGGATTATGAGAGTAGTTGATGATTTGTTCTTCAATATTGGAAGAAAAGAGAGGCTTACGAAACTGGAAAATAAATGAAGAAATATATTAAAACAAAAAGAGGAAACTATGAGAAAGAAAGTAGGGCGATTTGGGTGCAAGATGGAGATAATAATTCAATAAAAATTCACAGGTTTGCGAACCAAAGTAGGCTTACAAATTCTATTTGGGATATCAAAGCAGAAAAGGGAAAATTAATAGTGATAAAAAAGCTATAAGGTTTGCAGCCGTAAATCATTTTAAAAATATTTATTTGCAGAATTAGAGTTTCAATCTTGAAAACCAACTGAAAACTATAAAGAACTACCCTTGTTTCTTTGAAGAGGAAGATTGCCTTTTGATTGGAAAAAAAATTACGATGGAAGAGGTAAAAAATGTTCTTAAGATGTTTGCAAAGGATAAGAGTCCTTGCCCTAATGGGTGGATGGTTGAATTCTATCTTCATTTCTTTGAGTTGTTTGGAAGAGAGATAACTGAAGCGGTTGATGAATCACGAAAACAGGGGAAGATTCATGAGGTTTTAAATTCTACATACATAACTCTTATCCAAAAGAAGGACAAACTTAACACTTTAAATGATTATAGGCCAATTTCTCTTTGTAATCCGTAGTATAAAATTATTATAAAGATTATTGTGGAAATAATGAAGCCTTTTCTAGGTAGGATTATATCGGAAGAGCAATTTGGGTTCTTGCTTGACACGAAAATTATGGAAGGAGTGGGGATTGTGCAAGAGTGTTTACAATCAGCAAAAAGATGGATCTCTATTAGGCTTATGATAGAGTGGATTGGTCATTCTTGAGATTAATCCTTATATAGATTGGGATCTCATATGATATTGTTGCCTGGATTATGGGATGCATATCCTCTGCTAGTTTTGTTGTGTTGATTAATGGTGTTCCTTCGATCCTTTTTAAAGGTAACAAAGGAATAAGACATGGTTGTCCTCTTTCTCCCTATCTTTTTATATTAGCTATTGAAGGGATGAGATTGCTCATTCGTTAGGCAAAGAATCAAAAGAGGTTTTTTGGTTTGAAGGTACCCAGGTCGTTTTCATTACTCATCTCTTATTTGTTGATGATGCTATTATGTTTGGTGATGGCTCTAGGGAAGAATGGAATCCTTTTCAAGATATTATTGTGTCTTTCTGTGATGCTTCGGGGTTGGAAGTAAGTGAAAAAAAATACAAGTTTGCTTGGTCCTGTGCTGATGTGGAGCTTAAAGAATTTATATCCAATTTATTTTCCGTACAAGATGTCAAATATGGAAGAAGCTGAAAACCAATGGTTATAGACCCAAGGATTGGGATTGGCTTGTTAAGAGGATTCAGTGTAAAATAATTGGACTTATCATTGGCTTTCATTGGGAGGAAGGCTTACTTTGGTGACTTCTGTGCTTCAAAGCATACTTATCTATTGGTTTTGTTTATATTTGGTGTATGCTTCTGTTATCTCACATATTAGATCTGAGATGTTTCATTTTCTTTGGTCTGGAAAAATGGAGCTTTCAAAGTTATATTTATCTTCCTGGGAGAGTTTGTCTTTACCTCGTTGTCTTGGAGGCTGGGGGATAAAGAATTTAAATTGGTTTAATATTTCTCTCCGTGCAAAAATCCTATGGCGTTGTATTTTCAATAATGGTCTTTGGGGGAAGCTTATTAAGTTAAAGTATTTAAAAATTTGTGAACCGGTTCATTGGTTTAGAGGTGAAACAAAGAAGAAACAGAACATGTCTACGATATGGTGTAGTTTTTTGAAATGCTTTCCATTTATAAATCATGCTTTAAATTGGTTTGTTGGCAGGGTAAATCAAATTTTTGTGGGGATAGATCCTGTTAGTGGTTTGGATGGTGAATATAAACTCTCTCTGGAGTTGCTGGCAGAACTTTATCAACAAAAACATGTTTGTTTTGAATTACTAGGTTATGGTGGGGAATTCGGGGGAAATTCATAGATGGGCCAGA
Source organism: Pseudotsuga menziesii (assembly GCA_001517045.1). Lineage (NCBI taxonomy): Eukaryota > Viridiplantae > Streptophyta > Pinopsida > Pinales > Pinaceae > Pseudotsuga > Pseudotsuga menziesii. The sequence continues at coordinate 838,317 of LPNX010932413.1, forward strand.
TCATAGGACTTGGGTTTACACGATAATAAGGCAATGGAATGGAGTCAATATGTTTTAAATATATATCAGGCGGGCATTTCTCTTAGTGATCATTTGGATAAACTGGTTTGGACAAGTAACAAAAAGGAAGGTGTTGTGAGTGCAAAACTAGCCTATAATTTAATTGCAATGGAAGAAAATGTTGGAAGTGTTTATTGGTGGACAAATTGGCTTTGGAAAGGATTTTGTCCATTAAAAATCAAAGTTTTTATGTGGTTGTGTATAAAAGAATGGAATCCTTACTTGGGATGTTTTACAGAGGAGGGATTTTTCAGGCCCACGAAGATGCATTTTATGTAAAATGGAGATTGAAAATGGAAATCATATGTTTGGAGCTTGTTCTTTTCTCAAAGAGGTATGGTTTTTGTTGAAGAATAGTTTTAGATTGGTATTAAATTGGGATGGTGGAATTATGGAGGAGAATTTAAGGTTATGGTTTGGAAGGCAAAAGCATTTAAGCATACTTCTTTTCTTTATCTTTTGGGAAATATGGAAAGCTAGAAACATAGCTATTTTTCAAGAACAAGGTCAGAATGTTGAGGTAATAAGTATAAAGATTGTTACTTCATTTTCGGAATGGCATAAAGAAAAATTACCAAGGAATATCAGATTGGTATTAAATTGGGATGGTGAAACTATGGAGGAGAATTTAAGGTTATGGTTTAGAAGGCAAAAGCATTTAAGCATACTTCCTTTCTTTATCTTTTGGGAAATACGGAAAGCTAGAAACATAGCTATTTTTCAAGAACAAGATCAAAATGTCGAGGTAATAAGTATAAATATTGTTAGTTCATTTTTCGAAATGACAAAGAAAAATTACCAAGGAATATCAGACCTGTCACTTTTCCTTCTTTAGAAATGGAGCATCCTATTTGTTTTTTTGACGAGGAAGCATTGGGGAGGGGGGGGGGGGTTGTGGTGTTGGAATGATTATAAAATATGGGATGAATTCAATTTAAAGTTTTGGATGAAAGCAGGAAAGGGAACAAATACTAGCGCTGAGCTGGTTGCTTTATGGGGATTATTATACTATGCAAAAAGTTGGGGAATTACTTCACTGCAGGTTTTGGGAGGCTCTCAAGTTATCATCAATTGGGCAAGGGGCATTTTAGAGTTGCAATCACCTGTTTTGAGACACTGGATGGATGGTACTAGACTCCTAATGAGAAATTTTTCTATCATCTCCTTTTAGCATATTTACATAGATCTAAATAGGGAAGCTGACTCTTTATCAAAAAAGGCGATGGGCTCTATGGATGGAATTTTTTTTTCCCTTTCTTATAATGAGGGGAAACTGTCCAGATCTGGAAGATTGGATTTCTTCTAGTTTTGTTTTGTTATTATCTTATTTATGGGTCTTGGAGTTTTTTGGGGGTTTTGGTTCGCTGATATTTAATTGCTCTCTATTTTTTAGATGGGAAGGATTTTGAGAACTTATATGTTTATTTTGGTTGGGAAAAAAAAAAGAAAAGAAAAGAAAACAAGTCTTTTGGAGATTTGTAAAATTGTACATACAACTTTTATATGTATAAAAAGTTATTTTTTTCATTAAAAAAAATACTTCTCTTGAGTCGACCATGTCTCCTTATAGATTTTACATACACCTAGTTTTAGATGTGTTTCTATCCCTTTCCTTAAAAAAAAATCTTTATAGCAATTTCTACCTTTATATCATTTCTTTCTATAATTTTTTGTTTTTTATAATTTTTAATCTACTGATTGGTTTGAAATATTTGTATTCTTTTCCAATATTTGTATTCCTTTTTGGTGAGCTTTATGTAAGCCCGTCTTGGATAAGATATTGACTTCACTTTATATAATAATGATATTTACCTTTCCTAAAATCAATAAAATGTATCCACCAAATTAGAAAAACATACTCAAAATTCTTCGAATTAAACAAATACATCACTTTGATATTTAATCTTATGGTTCCAGCTTTCTCAATTAGAACCAATCCATATTGAAATGTGCTTGCCACTTAATCTCTTTGGATATTTCATCTTGCAAAAGTTCTGACCACGGCTTAAAGAGAACCATGGAATATTTCTTTTGGGAAGTAAAAGTAACATGTTTAAAAGGCATTTTATTTTACTGGAGCATAAATTAGCACTGTTGTAAAAAGAATAATTCCAAATGTATGGTGGTGATGGGAAACCATACAGTAGAGATTTATGTGGCCAAACTCTATATGCCACATTGGAATTTTGGCACATGTTGTTAGCATGGCATGATGTTACTTGTCAATTTTATTAAATATACCATTTTTAAAACTATGTCATCAACGTGTTTATAATATGATTGTAGTTGTTTGATAATAGATATTTAAATTGTGTTATTGTCACGGTATATTTTCTAGTTATATAAAGTTTTTAATATTATGAAAAATATTAATAGTTTTAAATTATGTTAATACTTTGAATTTGAAAGTTAAGAGTAGTTTATTATTATTATTTTTGAAATGATTTTTTATAAAAATATATTTATAAATAAATTAATTATAAAAATATTTTTTTTAACGAAATTTTCAATAATGAAGTAAAACTTTATTTTTATTATATTGATAGGTGTTTATATTATAGAAATTGAAGTAGAATAACAAATATGTTTTTCTTAGATTGCAAGAGGATGAGATAAGTCTACTCTCTAAATTGATTTTATGGGTATCATTCCAAATTTAAAATAAACGATTACAAAAAAACATATAAAACATAATGGTAATTGATGCATGGATAACTGGTAGTCGATGCACGGATAATGGGTAGTGGCAGGTAACTCGTTTAATTAAAAAAAGACAAGTGATAACACGTATTTGAGGTATAGACAACAGGTGATTACAAATACACATAGAGAACACTTAGCATATAACGTGTTCATGTCATTTAACTTGTGGCCTATCGATGTTCATCAACCACAAGTTAAGTGGCTGTGCTAGTACCAAATTCATGACAATTATATATAAAAAAACATTCATATGTTCATTATCCTCGTAAGATGTTTCCCAAAACGGTTTGATAACTTGCTTTCTAATAAAACTAGCACACCCACATAGTTTTTGGTTGGATCGTGTCGATAGGGATTAAATGTGTTAGAATATAATCCGTTAGGGATTATAATATTGTAAATAAATAAATAGGAATAGTTGGAAGCCGAAAAGGCTGGACGGAAGATGAAATAAATCGTCACATGAATGTATAAACGAATGCTTAGCCATGAATAGATTAATTGAATCGGGAGTTATACCTAACAACTAGTATCAGAGCAGGTTGTCTGCCATAACTCCTGCTGCATTTCTGCGCCCTCCTGGCTGCCAGACTGCCTGCCAGTCTGCCCCTGCGTGCATTCATTATGTGCGTTTATTTTCTTAATGAAGAGCCTAACCCTAAGTTTTATCCACGATCTCCATTCCGTTTTCGTTGTTTCTTTCTGTGAGTATATCTCTGGTAAACCCTAATTCTTTCATGCTGTAAGTTTATGTTGCGGTGATCTATGCTGCAAAATATGCGTTGAGTATTCTTGCAGTAAGTTTATGCTGCGTGTTGATTTGGAGAATGTGGTATCAAAGCATTGAATATCATCTGTAGTTTATGCTGCGTGTTGATGGCTGTATATGATGTGTTGAAGGCTGTATATGATGCGTTGAGAAGTTGATATTGTGATATTGTGATATATTTTGAGGAGCTGCGTTGATATTGTGATATATTTTCAGGAGCTGCGTTGATATTGTGATATTGTGATATATTTTGAGAAGCTGCGTTGAAACTACATAAAACGTAGATTTACCCTAGATTTTGGGTGAAGTTTGAAGTGAAGATTCACGCCCTCAACTGCGTGGAGTCTGTAAACGTTTTCATGTTGCTGGTATATATATGAAAATGGATTGTGCAGTGAAGATTCGAGCCTTGTAACGGTGTATGCTAGTGATTATTTTTGAAGACTGCGACCTACCTGGAGGAGACTGCGTGCAGGAGACCGCGTGAAGCTTGAGACTGAAGACTACGTTGATCTATATATGATGGTATGTGATATGTGATATATGATGGTATGTGATATGTGATATATGATTGCCTGAGAGGAGCTGTAAGTTTATGCTGCGAATGGTGAATGAGTTGGAGACTGGTGCGCGTTGAAGAATGCGTTGAGCTGCTTGCGTTTTGAAGAAGCCCACCGAGCTGAACCCTAATTTTTGCTGCGATATAGTGAGAAGACTACGTAGAGGAAGGAAACCCTAACCTCCAGACTGCTGCTTGCCTTGCTGGTGCACTTCTTATTGTGTTGTTTATTGCTAAAAATTGGTTTCTTCGGGGCCTCTGTATTGGTTTTATCATTTTCCTGGCATTAATATGGATTTTGCAAGAAAAAAAAAACCAGTTTCCATATTCTTCGATACGTTATACTATTCATAGGTGTGATGAACAGTTTGTTTTCAGTTTATGATATCTAAGATGACCTTATAACGAGAAGAGTCAACTCAAGTGACGCAGAAAAATTTGCTGAACTATGCCCTTGCAATGGCATGGCCTGGAGAGTCATATGCTATCGATCATGAGGCGTCCAGAAGTTAAAAGTTAGATTCACAATAATTTAGCTATTGTGCTATGAACAAGCTGCCTGCCCCGAATTAGATTCACAATAATTGAAAACTGAAAGCTGCCTGCCCCGAATTAGACTGCTGAAAACCTATTGAAGACTGCCTGACTGATCTATGGTTTATCTATGCTTTGAGAAATAATACTACGTGCCTGGTGCTGCGATTTGAAGACTTGAAGACTGCTCTTTTCTGCTGAATAATAATGTATGTTGTCTATCATGCTCACTGATATATTTTGTATCTCCTGATTTCTTCTCCCTAGAATTGCTTTCAATTTGTAACTGTGCTTGAAAATAAAGCTGTAACCATTGCATGAGAAGATTGTTAATTGTGGCATAGACTGTATTGTAAAAAGTGCAGAGACTCAGACCTGCATTGTGTAGAATAGTGCACAGAATTTATATATTGAAATG
>LPNX010932413.1:846088-901922 GCA_001517045.1 Pseudotsuga menziesii
TCATAGATTCCATGATCGAACCAAACACATCAACACAAAGTATCATTTGATTTGACATCATGTAGAGGCCAAGACAATCCATCTTCGACATTGTTCCACAAATGATCAAGTTGCAGACATCTTCACCAAAGCGCTTGGACGAGAAAAGTTTGAAAGGTTCAGAAACATGCTCGGACTTACAAACACCCCTTCGGATTAAGAGGGGGATTGTTAGAATATAATCCGTTAGGGATTATAATATTGTAAATAAATAAATAGGAATAGTTGGAAGCCGAAAAGGCTGGACGGAAGATGAAATAAACCGTCACATGAATGTATAAATGAATGCTTAGCCATGAATATATTAATTGAATCGGGAGTTATACCTAACAAAATGGTTGAGAGATAGTTATGGAATGGAAAATAGTTTGGAAATATTTTTTTATTTGTCATATTCTTCTAGTTAAATAGGTTCAACTGTGAGTTATCCATGCCTAGCTACATGTTATCCAGTTATGTATGCCTAGATACATGTTATCCAGTTATCAACTATTAATTATTTTTTATATTCTTTTTCTTTTTATCTCACATTCTTCTAGTTATTTGCCATGGACTGTTGGTTATCCATTCATCAACTATGAGTTATCCATGCATTGCTACCAGTTATCCATTCATCAAGTAGCTACCAATTATTTTTATATTCTTTTTTTTATAATTGTTTATTTCAAATTTTGAACAACTGCCATAGAATCAATCTCGACAATACACTTGTCTCATCCTTGTCCGTAGATGAAAGAGTACAAGTTGTAGTCCATCCCAAATCTCAAATAAAAACGTCCATCGACGTAAAAATTGGCATAAGGGGCCCAATGGTTAAAAACATGTGTTATCTTCAGGGAGGTCACATGTTTAATTCCAACGGGAGTAGGTTGCACATATTGATCCATCATAATGAAGCTAAAAGGATAGGCATCCCCCTTGATGTGAAGTTTCGACCCATTTCTTCGACATTCTCCAATTGTGCTTGCCTTCTCGACCAACTAACCAATGACCAAAATATCACCATTACCTCATGTGCATACCCGTTAAACCAAGTCTCGCAAGGGTGTAAGCTAAACTCTAGACGATTTGCACCTAATATCCACTCAAAATTTGACAGGAATTGTTAAATTAACAATTTTGGATTGTTGAAATTGCATACACAAAATGCTGTAAAAATAATCGAGAACACTGAATCCATTTCTACAATCAAAATTACAATTTAAACAATCAACATCACAATATCAACAAATACATACGAAATTTCAACAAAACTCTAATATTACTGCTACAATAACAAAAACAAAAAAATCATCTACAGATTAACTTACACTCGTAAAATCTTACATCCCTTCATTTCAGCTCATCATCATCAAGAACTCATCAAGAACGTCATCTTTCCGTCACGTTGCTTGATCTCCGTCTGCAAACGTCCCGTCTATTGACGCTGCTTTGAGTGCTCCCGACAAGAAAACTTCACACCAGAAATTTTAATAATTAAAAAGAAGCTGCAAAGATTAAAAAACAAAGTCTAGCTTGAAGAACCGCGATCTTGGTCCTTGACCATGGTTTCCTCGAGCAGAACCAGGGTCATACCGACAGCCCCGGAAATCCAGGCGCCGGAGAAAAATTCATCGGGCCGGGAACATACGAATGCCCATGGTGGGACCCCTGGTATACGGTCCGTCTAATAACTGAAATGCCCACTGACGTACGGCCGAGGCCCGCCGCGAAAATGTTGCCTTTCCTTACCGGCAGTGGTAAATAAAATAAAGTGACTGCGACACTTTGACATGTCTGTACCTGTACATTACTGCGTCTTCTTCCGGTCTCCATTAAACACCTCGTTAAATGTAATTTTTGTTTAAAAAATCTCTTTGTATACAGAGTGGGCTTGTATTTGCGGCTTAGAAGCTTTTTTTGTGTGTTAGTCACATGGGTAGAGTGGGGTCGTTGGGTCTTTACATTTTATGTTTTATTCCTTTCTATAGACCCACTCTTTGAGGTCAACCTTAAAAAGAAGGTTACACGTGAGCCCACATTAGGGATCTAGTCTTTACCAACTTCACAATCGGATTGCATTGTCTACTCTGGGAGGCATATTTAATTTGCCTTCTTTTTCTTCTAGAGAATTTGAATAAAGATGCTTTAGGCTTAAGAGTCATCCAAACATAGAGCCATACAGCCATCTTCTTTCTCGCAATACAAAACCCTAAACATTGGCCTTCCATGTTTCCTCGTTTCTTTCTTTTTAAGGCTAAGAGGATGGCCATTGAATTGGACAACTTGATAAATTCTTCCCCAAAAAATAAATAAAAATTAGTTGATTAAAATGTTTGAAAAAAGTCAAAATAACTTCCTCAAAAAATTTACGTTATATACTTTTTTTTTTTTAACCTTAATTTTTTTGTCCACTCTTTCCAAACCCTGATGTTATACATTTGACAAATATATTGTCAAATACATTAATTTAACAAAAGAATTATCCAATGAAACATGGAAAATACAAAAAGTATATAAAATTAGGTCTATGGGCTTTTTGGGTGGCCAACTAGAATCTCTAGCTCACATTTAAATGGTCATGTATCCACATTGTCTGAGTCCACTGTGTTGTCCTCTCCTGCAACAACTTCCTTAAACGAGTGTACTAGGCATTGAGGCACTAAAACCTCTTCCTTTTGCCCATGTTGGACTAGAGCGAGGAGGGGTCCCAACAAATAAATTTAGTGAAGAACTAAGAGTTTACATGGAATTTGAAGATATTTTGTAATTTGAGAAACTACTAAGCATAAAAAAACCAATCTCACTTCCAACGCCATGTATTCCCCCTTGTGATTATACATAAAATCTACTAACTCGTGCTCCCTTCCTCTAAATGTAGACATTTGGAAGGTAGACTTAATTGTAAACTAATATTGAACTTGATTTTCCATTATGGCCTTGCACTCCCATTCATCTTACTATTGCATCCATTTATGGGTTGGATTTGCCAATTCATATTGTCCCTATGTGACTTGCAATTCACACCTCCTTATTCCTCTCCTAACATCCTTTAATTCACACAAAGCACAACGTTTTGTTCGATAATGACAACTAACCATGTAAACCATGTATTCTTAGCAAAGTTGAGTTAATTCCGTTGTGTTCTTTAACCCATAGAATGCCCATAAATTCCAAAGCACTACACTGACCAAACATTCCAAGTCTAGCACTGAAGATGTTAGTACTAGAACAATGGGTCATTTATCCAAGAGCATGATGATAAAAGCACATGCAATAACCCTACTCAACATTGAACTGATAGTTATTCTTGTTGCCTACGAGAGTGGACGATGAGGCACTTGTCACGTACCCAGTGACCTCTCTGTGACTTTGGGGCCATGGGGTGCTAGTTTTATAGACAAAATTTGTCTCTGCAATGCATATCTATTTTTCTATTAATTTCAATTAAACATTTTCAACAAAAAATAATTATATTCATATATGAAAAATCTGTTAGCAATTTCCATAAGAATGCATTTACATTGCCATTAACTTGATTCCATTATTCATAAAATGGAAGTAATTAATACAATCTAAAATAAATACCATTAATTTAAACACATATGAAAGTGATCTAAAATTACAACCAACTATTTGCAGACTAAGGACGTTCCATCCAGTCGTAGGATCTATCAAGCCAAATATTACTTTGCTAGGCCACCCTTGAGCTGGGACTATCAATCCACAAGAAGGTGTTGATTTCTCTGGCTACAACTATCCCTCAGCGAAGGAATCGGACTCCTTTATCTGAGTTAATAGTGCCTTGGGCTCCCTTCTTTGAGATAACAATACCTTGGCTTTATTACCCCAATTCCTTTCTAGGGCTCTAGGGAGTTCCATTATTCTCTTTGTCTAGTTCTCCATGTGCAGTAGGGTGATGGTGGTATAGTGATGATAGTACAGATGGAAATACAGATGACAGAGGTTCATCTATCGGTAGTTAGGGTCTGTAGCAAAAATGACTTTCTCTAGCATGAAGGAAGTGAGTGCAATGATGACTAGCTCTCTCTATTTATATACATGGTTGAGACTAGCCAAGTGGCACCAAGGGTGATAAGAGCTATCCACTTGGCATTCATGTAGTTGGACACTTTTCCCCCTTTCCTAAGAGAGTTGGACAAGTGGAATGCATGGGTTGAGAACCTTTTCCTAGGCTTAGGATAATCACTCTCCCCCTTGTGGAAAGATACTCCCCCGTCTCTTCTTCGTCCTTCGTGGTCTACAATAGTCGTGTGCTTTTATACGAAATATTAAATATACATAATTACATTATTTTGGTCATAGTGGACCATTCACGGTTTTGGATTCTATCCGTTCCATCATAATTACATAATTGCATTATGGAGTAAAAAATGAGGTGTTGCATTCCCCTCCCCCTTAATTTTTGCAGCATCCTCCATGCATCATCAACACTACATATATAATGACAAAATTTAACATGTCTTTAGACACGTACAATATCCCGCTACACAACATCCTTTAGTTCTCAAGTTGCTTATTCAAGAACATTTGTCATAGTGTTATTAGTCCTTGCAATCTGGTATATCTATCAACACTCTCATCCAAAATGCATCAACATTTATTCTCCATGCCATAGTTTTCTTTCCAAGATCGACACATCTACATGTACCTATGCCATTCATTAATAAGAAGTGCATGTTATAATCATCTTCGTGAAATAGTCATAATGTTGATAACAATTTTCCAAATCTAGAATGTAAGAACACACATTCATTTTTATCAAAATAAGTAGGAAATTTCTATCAAATACTTAACTGGATAGAACATACATCTTTTCTTTCATAAGGTTGCTACAGGAAACAATTCAACTCACTACTCCTCTTGGCACAAGGAATGGGGCTCCCTTCTATGAGTTAACAGTACCTTGGGAACCATTCTCTGAGTTAATAGTCCCTTGGGTTTACCAATGCTACAATTATCCCAATCCATAGCACTCCTCCCCCATCAACCTGCATGACACAAGGAATGGGGCTCCCTTTTATGAGTTAACAGTACCTCAGGCTCCCTTCTCTGAATTAACAAACCATCGAGTTTATTACCTTGATTTCCAGTGCTCCAACATAGGCTGACCAGGGAATCTCCATGTTATGATGCTAAAAGTTATGAATCGCTCATAGCAGATCCAATATTATGGTTTTCTCTTCTTTGCAGTCACTCACCTTCCAGGCTCAAGTATCTCTTTGAGTTAATCGTCCCTCAGGCAATCCAACATTCACCAAGGCTTTCTTGCATAAGAAGAATATAACTTTAGGGTTCTTGTGTCTTTGCAGTGGTATTCTTCTTGAGATTTCCAACTTACGATTTTCACTTTGGGATCATAATAAGTAGATTTACCATCCACCTGTGCCATAAACATAAACATACTTGTATTAAGAATCATACTTTTATATATCTAACAATATTGTAAATCATTATATTCATAATTAAATTCGTAATGAGAACATGAGTTCAACACATAATACTTAGCTTTCAATGGAAAGAGAAATAATCCATGTCTTCGTTATGGCTCACTTTTATTACCATATCCAAGACACACATTTTTTTTACACTTCTATGTTCTTTCTGTTGTTGTATTTATAAATCTAGAAGATATTATAATGTATATTATCATTGTATATTGTTGGACCCCCATGGGAGATGTGTTTCCCTCCTTTCACAATGTCATTATTGTATATGGTCATTGAGGTAAACCCTTCGTTCTAAGTCAGGGTAGTAGTCCCCAAGTTGAATATAATAAAATGTATTTTTGAGTCTCCCTAGGTGAATTCGACCCTGTTAGGGTAAGAGGTCAACCCAGTGAAGTTATTAGGTCAGTTACTTGATATGTATAAATAGGGAGGCACCCTTCCTCATTTAGACACTCACTCACTCACTCACTCAAGTTCGCATGAGGAGAGAGAGAAGAACAAGGAGGAGAGTGAGAGAGCTGCATAATACTTCTTAGACTTTGGTTTTTCCATTTTGTGATATTGTCTTAGTGATGGAACTATTCGGAGGAAGTTTGTGGGGTTTTCTCCTTTATGGTTTCCCAAAGGAAAATATTTGTGTCTTGTGTATCTGCTCTATCTTATGCATCTTGTTGTGCTTGTTATTCTTTTAGATAAATATCCTAATCAATTTGAATAAGATTAGAAAAACTAACATGGTATTAGAGACTCTCTGAAAGAAGGCACTGTGCAACAACAAAAACTAGGGATTCCTAGTTTAAGGTCTTCTATCCACATATCATCAAGAAAATAGGGCTAGGATAACTTGCTCTAGGAGGGCGCATCATTTTGGTGGAAGCATAATCAAATTTGAAGAAATTTTATTTGACCCAAACAATAGTGTCGAGAGAAACTAGGGAATTAAGTTTTAGAGGACTCCCACCTCAATTTTCAGAGAAGGAATTTACTGAGAAACTCACCTCAAGGAGGCCCATCTTTCTATCCAGACATAATTCTAAAATTCCAATTTTGGAAAATTAGGGTTTATCTAACAAACCCTAGGTCATCCAGCTCTCGAACCTAGTCGAATATCTCAAATTGGTAAGATCTAAATCTCAGTTATTTCCATTTGAGGTTCTCATTTCAAAATGATTCATCATACCTAGCTTGAGGATAAGCTTGGGGGAGTTGGCAACTTCTGATCATGGAAGTACAAGATCTCCTTGATCCTCAAAGAAAATGATTTGGATCAATATATAAATAAGGAATTTCTAGAACCATAGGGAGATGAGGCTAAGGCTATCTATAAGAATAACTTGGTCAAGGCCAAGAGAATCATTGCAAATACTATTAAGGATCATCTCATCCCCCATGTGCCATCCTTGAACACACCTAAGTAAGTGTTCGATGCTTTGACGAAGTTGTTCGAAGGAAAGAAAATCAACTGAAAGATGATACAGAGGAACCAACTGAAGAACGTGGAGATACAAAACTCATAGACCATGCAATCCTACTTCACAAGGGTTGCTCAAATCAAGGAACAAATTGAAGTAGTCGAAGAGAATGTAGAAGACAAAGAGATTTTTATGACCACCTTGAATGGTCTACCTAGATCATGGGATTCATTCATTCAAGGAATATGTGCCTGAAGGAAGTTGATCAATTTTAGCAGACTCTAGGAAGAATGTACACAAGAAGAAGCTTTACTCATAACAAGAGAAGAGAAGATGGGAGCAACTAAATATCAAGCTCTCACAATTCACACCATAAGATATCATAGAAAGAAGGAGGATCACCATCACAACAAAAGGGAGGACCATCATCACAAAAGACAAAATAAATTTAGAAGAGATCCCTCCAACATTAGATGCTACACTTGTGATGAGAAGGGACATTACTCCAGAGATTGTCCTAGAAACAGAGGCTCCTTCAACAAGAATTCAAATAAGAAAAGACATCATGCTCACACCGTTGAAGATGATGAACCAACAATAAAGAGACTCAAAGCATAAATTGATTCTTCAAGTGATGAATAATATGTCCTAATATCAGCACTCATGGACACTATCTCACATGGAAGCAATGGTTGGATTGTAGATAGTGGGGTATCCAAACATATGAAGTGATACAAAGAATCATTCGCCAATCTGTCTGAGCATGAGTCACCTCACAAGGTGAAACTTGGGGATGATTATCAATACCCCATAAAAGGAAGTGGAGAAGATTCCTACAAGCTAGACTCAGAAATATTTGAAGATGAAAGATGTGCTATATGTCCCTAGATTGAAGAAGAATATTCTCTCCATCTCTGCACTAGATGCAAAGGGAATAAGAGTTGCATCCGTTGATGGCCAAGTATAATTTGGCCAAAAGAAAAGATAATATATGATGCAACAGTGATTGGAGAGCAAAAGGAAGGCTTGTACAAGTTGAAAGGACAACCTGAACAAGCATTGGTTCATGACTCCATAGAACCAAGTGAACTATGGCACAAAAGGCTTGCACTTGTGCACTATAGAGCACTACCGATTGCAAGAAAAACAGTTTCAGGAATTCCAGAAATCTAGACAACATATGAAGGCGTTTGCAAGGAGGGAACGTAAAGAAGACATTTCCCAGTAGTGAAAGCAAAGAAAAAGGAATACTGGATATAATCCACTCATATGTATGCGGGACCATATCCATCTCACTAAGCATGTATGTATACTATGTTTCCTTTATAGATGATTTCTCTTGTAAGACTTGTATATATTTATTGAAATGGAAAAATGAAGTGTTCAACAAGTTCAAGGAATTCAAATCCTTGGTCGAAGATCAAACTGAAAGGAAGATAAAGACTTCGTGGTTAAATAATGGAAGATACTTTACCTCATAATAATTCAAGGAACTCTACAGAGAATATGGGATTAAGAGGGAGTTGAGCACTCCATACAATCCTCAACAGAATGGTGTTGTAGAACGAAAGAACATAAAAATAATGGAAGCAGCGAAAGAAATGCTACATGACCAGGATCTTTCGATGCACTTATTGGCAGAAGCAACAAGGACAATTGTGTAGGTACAGAACCGTACTCCTCACCGAGTACTCAATAACAAGGCTCCTAAAGAGGCTTTCTCAGGAGAGAAACCAGAATTCAACCATCTCAAAATATTTGGTTGTTTAGTTTACATACATTCCAAAGGAAAAGATGACCAAACTCGATCCTTTAGGAAGGAAGGGAATTCATAGCATACAGTGACACTTCAAAGGCCCATCGAATATACTTCCCAGGATTTAAGAAGATTGACATCAACAAAGAGGTAACATTTGACGAAGACTCGACATACTCCAGATCCATACAACTACCTATTGAAGAGATTCAAGAACCCAGATCAACCAAAATCCGAGACACGACAATAGAACAAACAATTTCAAAAGACCATGAAGATCACAACATGGAAGAACCACAAGAGCATGTAGAACCACTTCAAAAGAAGAACTCCCACAAGAGAAAACCAACATGGGCATGGGAGCTAATACAAGATGCAAAAAGGTATGGTGCTCTAGATGGGATGCATAGAGAAGGGAAAAGGCCTAAACCATACAAAAACTATGTGGCCCTTCTATGTGACATCATTGATAAATAACCTTCCAACTACGAAGATGTTGCAGAACAAAAGGAATTGAAGGATGCCATGATTGAGGAGTATCAGTCGATTATGAAGAATGTTGTTTGGGAGATAGTTTTGAGACCGGAAGGGAAGTCTGTCGTGACTTCGAAGTGGATATACAAGATCAAGCATGCTGCAGATGGTATCATTGAAAAACACAAGGCAATGTCCCTGGCGCATGGCTTCTTTGAGAAAGAAGCATAGACTATGAGGAGACATTTGCACCCGTAGTGAGATACACTTCCATCAGATCTATACTTGCATTGGATGTAGTAATGAAATGGAAGGTACACCAAATGGATGTCAAGACGACATTCTTGAATGGTCTAGTTGAAGAGGAAGTGTACGTGGAGTATCCACTGGGATTTGAGACACATGACATGCAGACACATGTGTGAAAATTGAAGAAATCCTTGTTCGGATTGAAATAGGAACCCAGGACATGGTACAACAGGATGGACAACTTCTTGATGAGCTTAGTCTTTATCAAGAGTAAAGAGGATTCCAAAATTTACTTCAAGGTTGAAGGCGGAAGACTGGTGATGCTCCTGCTATATGTTGATGACCTATTTTTGACAAGAGAGGACGAACTCATTGTAGATGCAAAGAGGAATCTTGCCACTAAGTTTGAGATGAAATACCCAGGGATGATGAACTATTTCTTAGGCATGGAGGTGTGGCACAGTACAGATGGAATCTTCCTTGGTTGAGGAAATTATGCATTGTATATTTTGAAGAGATTCAAAATGCGGGACTGCAAGGAAAAAGACACACCTATGGCATCAAACTTGAAGCTACTGTTCGATGCTTCATCAGAGACAGTTGATGCCATAATGTATCATCAGATGATTGGTTCATTTATGTACTTGATGAATATGAGACCAAGCATATTATTTGCTGTGAACACCCTGATCCAGTTCCTGATGGATCCAAGACATGTTCACCAGGTAGATGCAAAGCATGTATTGATATACCTGAAGGGTACCATTGATTATGGGCTCGAGTATGATGCAAATAAGAAGATTAACCTGCACGGTTATGTTGATTTGAATTGGGAAAGAAGCACCATTGATAGGAAGAGAAATTATGGATGTTGCTTCAGTTTGGTATCTAGTATGATCTCTTGGTTTAGTAGGAAGCAGTCCTGCATGGTGCTGAGTACAACCAAGGTAGAGTATGTTGTGGCTTGTTTGGCTAGTTGTGAGGTAGTATGGCTTCGAAAGGAATTGTCTTATCTATTTGATTTCGAGTTAGAGGCGACTTGTATCTTTTTTTACAACCAGAATTGCATGAAGTTGTTAGAGAATTCGATGTTCCATGACAAGTCAAAGCACATTGAGATCAAGTATCACTATATCCAGGATATGGCACGGAGAGGAGCAGTGAAGCTCTAGTACGTGGTGAAAAATGAGCAGATAGTCTATGTGTTGACCAAGCTGCTAGCCAGAGTGAATTTTGAGTACATTAGAGAGAGACTTGGTGTTCTCCGGATCAAGGTCCCTAGAAAGAGGGAGTGACGAGCTCTTGCATGGTGGTTGATGCAATTTGTTCTCAAATGTAATCAGTCATGGCGTGCTACCGTGCTAGAGATGACGAGAAGTCCAGGAAGATGCATATGCACTAGAACGAGATCTCACGTGGGAAGGAATACAAGTTGTCCCCAAATGTAATTAGTCTTGGTGTGGTACGTAGGATATCCTGAGACTTAAACATCCTTGTCAGATCATCCTCGGATGTAATGAGTCCTTGATCCACCCAACAGTTGGCATTTTTTGTCGGAGATGACGAGTGCCAATATCGACTTCAAAAAGTTCTGCACATCAAGACGATGTCGATAGGTTAAATATCGACTTCGATAAGTTTTGCACCTTGACATGACCTCGACAGGTGCAATATCGACTTCAACAGATTCAACACCTCGACATGCATCATCGATACTGGAAATAGACGAACTACGACATATTGTCTCTCTGTCTTCTAGTCGTCTGTAATGGTTGAACTTCTGGAACCGTTCCAACTGCTCTTGTAACTGAACGTAACAGACATACAACCCAAGCGTTCTCAGCACTCTATTTAAGCATGTACATTATTGTAATATGGGGCAGTAATTGAGCAGTAATGAAGTAATAGAGATTGGTTGGAATTCTTGCATATTGTTTGTGTGTGTGTATGTTTATGTGTGTAGTGTATTTCCTGCTTTGCTTATTATTATTATTCTTAAACCATAACAGTGCTCGATTCATACAATCCAACTGTTGTCCCCGTCGTGCACCTGGGGCACCCAGATCATTGGTATCGGAGCAAACTCAACAATCCAAGAAGAAACTACCTTCAACTTCAGAGTATCTACCTACTCACACCACTAAATCGAGGATGGCCAGAGAAACAAATAATAGACATGTAATTGACAAGACATAGAAACTCATAGACAAGCAATTGATCGACAACGAACCAAAATGTTCACGCATTTCAATGATATTCTCACATGATTTGCCTTGACATCAGGAGGATTCTCGACAAGATCCAACTCCGACAAAATGAATCCATTCAAGGTGCAAATGAACTTGGACACACCGAATGTAGAAGGAAAGATTGACATGGAATTCATATACAATTGGGTACAACAACTGGAATCCTATTACTTTGTGAACAAACTCTCATAAGATGAAAATAGTGACCATTGCATCCTTAAAGATGTCAACCTCTGTGCATTACTGGTGGGAGAATGTATCAACAAAGATGGAGAAATACAGAGACCCCATAGAGACATGGGAGAAATTTGTCGAGTATGTTCAGAAGGAGTTTTACCTACCCAAGTACATTGAACAATAGTATAAGAAGTGGAAGCATCTAAGGTAATGGAAAAAACATTATGTGAAGAGTTACACTGACGAGTTCTATCAACTAATGGCTAGACTTGGTGTTTAAGGAGAAGAGAAATTGCTTGTTTTGAAGTACGTCAGTGGATTGTCCTTGTACATTCAACAAGAGATGGATTTTCTAATTGTCAGTATGCTTGCATATGCATTCCAATATGCTAGTAATATTGAATCCAAATAGAAAGGAAAAGCACGCTTCACGACTAAGCCGATAGGACAAACATCCGACAAGAAGTCACCAGTTGACTTCGACAAGTCAAGATGCCCTTCTTAGCTGACCCTGACAAAGAAAGACCATGGAAAAAATCACTCTAAAAAAGAAAAGAGGGAACATAGAAAACAATCTCATGACGGGAAATGGTGTGATTACCACAACTCATCATGGCATGATATGTCTGAATGAAAGGCTCGTAATACATTTTTGGAAAAATTTTCTACCTCTGACTTGTCTAACAAAACCCTGGTAGAATCTGACCTAGAAGCATCAACCATTTTGACATCAACATTGACCACTCCGACATCCTAGACTACCATTGACGAGGAGGAACTAAATCTCCTGTTCCATACACATATATGGGTTCAAAACAATCCATTGCATTTGTAATGGTAGCCAAAAGAACTTTGTTTATGAAGATCTCATGAAGAAACTAGGTCTTGTCACCACTCCACATCCTCAGCCTTATAATATCAGTTAGATGAATAATGGACATGAACTGAGGATCACCTGACAATGCAAACTCACCTACTTCATTAAGCCTTTTTAAGATGAAGTGCTCTGTGACGTGGCACCACTTTCTGTAGCTGATGCCTTGTTTGGGAAACCTTACTTATGTGATCGACATGGGAGTTATCAGTCACGACCTCATTGTCGAAATATGGAACCAACGACATGATATACCAGAGCAACAACTTACAACAACGGTTGCAATGATATATTCTAAAAAGAAAAAGAAGCTCATCAACCATGCTCAGAGATTCACATTGATCATGATTAAGCCTCAACATCCTAGGAAGAATTCAACAACTAGTCGACTCACTGACCAATGCAGCTCCTGACAACAATAGTAGATCAACAATACTCTTGTTGAATACCATAATGTATTTCAAGAGGCAGGCAGAGTACCTCTACATTTCTAGGTAAAACACTCCATTGAACTTGTTCCTATTTATTCATTACCTAACACATCTATTTATAGAATATCCATTATCGAGAATGAAGAGATTCATAGATAGATTCAAGATTTGATCAACAAAGGTCACATCTGACCCAACTCCTCTCCTTGTGGAAGTCTAGTCATCCTCGTTCCATAGAAAGATGGGACTTGGTGCTTGTGCATCGACTACCAAGATCTCAATAAGCTTTTGGTAAAGAATATATACCCTCTTACAAGGATAGATGAACTAATCGATTGTCTGAAAGGTGCTAAATTATTTACTAAGCTCAACCTCAAATCAGGATATCATAAAATTTCGATCGAGCCCATCGATTTATGTAAAACTGCTTTCAAAACCAAGGAAGGATTGTTTGAATGGTAATTCATGCCTTTCGACTTAACTAATGCACCCGCGACCTTCATGCAATATATGGATGTCATTCTTCGACCTTTCATCAGCAAGTGTGTCATTGTATATCTAGACGATATCTTGATTTTCAGTTGATCATCAAAAGAACATGTCTAACAGTTTCAACAAGTCCTCAACACTCTTTGACAACATCGACTCTATTTGAACATGGACAAATGTTCATTTGTGATGAACAACATCAAATATTTGGGGTATGCAATTGAATCTGCATGCATTCACGTCGATCCAGACAAATTACAAATCCTTAAAGAGTGGCTCATTCCTCAAAACATTCATGAACTAAGAAGTTTTCTTGGTTTGGTGATTTTTAATCGACAATTCATACTCGGCTTCGGTCACATGGCTTGACATTTGAATCTATTGACTAAGGGAAAGGGGAAAAATGTCTTCAAATGGACATCGACACAACAACAAGATTTTGAGCAGCTCAAACACAAGCTTTGTACTACACCAGCACTTGTGTTACCTGATTTGCATCAATCTTTTGAGATTGAGACAGACGCATCAAACTATTCCTTGAACATAGTGATCACTCAATCTAGTCACCCAGTCGCTTTTAATTCCGAAACCATTTAACGACATCATCAAAAGGTATTCGACGTATGAAAAGGAACTATATGCCATTGTGCAAGCCCTTAAGCAATGGAGACATTACATTCTTGGAAAGGAGACGATCATTCTTACTGACCACAAGCTTTTACAGTTCACCCTGTACCAGTAGAAGTTACAAACAACTCGACAAATCAAGTGGATTAATTACCTGCAACAATTCTAGTTGGAATTAAGTATCGAAAAGGTAAATCCAATGACGCAGGTGATTGTCTGATTCGACCACCCATTACTCTCCTTTTTACAATGATGAGTATGCAGGGCTATATCACCACTACTTGGCCTCAATCATATTCGATAGACTGTGACTTTTCTGCAACTTATCGACAGCTTCAAACCGACCCGTTGTACACTACTGACTATTTCATGAAAGATACCTTTCTATACAAGCTTGGACAACTTTGTGTACCGATAGGTGAGCAGTAATAGAAGCTCATTTGGGACACACACTACAACAAGACTACATGACACTTTGGAGTAGTGAAGACCCTCACCATCCTCCAAAAGTATTTTCATTGGCCTTCAATTAATTCTAACGTCAACAGGTACATTCAATCATTGTGGTTTGTGCCATTGCTAAACCGCCTAATCGACGCTAAGGATTGTACACACCTTTTCCGGTTCCTAGTCGACCATGGGAATCTATTTATATGGACTACTTGATGGGATATCCTACTACCAAACATCATCATGATGCGATCTTAGTAGTAGTCGACATATTTTCAAAGACGGCTATTCTCATTCCATGTAAGAAAACTACGACAATGCAAGAGACTGCTCATCTCTTCTTCGAACATGTCTGGAAACATTATGGCTTACCGACGACCCTCATTTCCGACAGAGATGGCATATTTGTTTGCATATTTTGGAATACTCTATGGAAGTAGCTTGATACAAGACTCTCCTCATCAACAACTTTCCATCCTCAGACATATGGACATACAGAAGTTGTGAATCTCTTGGTGGTACAACTGCTCTGTATGTACAACCACAAGCATCGTGAGACATGAGATGAAAGTCTCCCATATATACAACACATTTACAATCGTTCTTAGCACAAATCTACGGGAAATATCCCATTTGAGATTTGTTATGGATTTCAACCCTCAATGCCCATTGACTTGATTAGTTCATCAACACAGTCGAACAACACTAAATCTAACTGATGAGAAGCTGAAAAAGCATTTAAGTTTCGAGATCAAATCTACAACATCCATAAACAAGCTCATGAAATGTTGCAACGAGCTAATGTGGAGGCTAATGCCCGAAATGATAAGTATCATATCCCTCATTCATTTCAAATTGGGGATCAAGTCTGGTTGCATCTAAAGAAGGAACACTTCACTGGTCCATATAGGAAGTTAAGCCTTTGTGATATGGTCCATACAATATTCTTAAACAGATTGGAGCAAATGATCTCCAGCTCGAAATCCTTCACTCTTGGGTCCACATCCAATATTTAATGTGGATCTACTTCGACCATACCACACACCACTATTGGAACATAATGAATTGCATACAACAGAACCTAAAGACATATATCCAGATGTTTAGGAGCCTCTTCCTTGCGACACCATTGTGGGACAACGAATATGCCATAAAAGGATGAACACAATTCCCTTGTTTCAGGTGGCTAAATTCGGACAACTCCCAGCACAAGTAAAATGGTACTCTGCTACTGAACTAAACAACATGTTTCCTCATCTGTATGAGAAAATAATGGGGACCATTGTTTATTAAGGAAGGAGGTATGATCCACCCATAAGTTGGCGTTGTTTGTCAGAGATGATGGGTGCCAATATCAACTTTGACAAGTTCCACACCTCGACACGATGTCGATAGGTTCAATATCGACTTCAGTAAGTTGCGCACCTCGAAATGACCTCGAGAGGTAAAATATCAACTTTGACAGATTCAACACCTCGACATGCATCATTGACATCGACAACCAACGGACTATGACAGATTGTCTCTCTGTCTTCAAGTCGTCTGTAACAGTTGAAATTCTAGAACCGTTCCAACTTCTCTTGTAACTGAATGTAATGGATAGACAACCCAAGCATTCTCAACACTCTATTTAAGCATGTACATTATTGTAATATGGGGAAGTAATAGAGCAGTAATGAAGTAACAAAGATTGGTTCGAATTCTTGCATATTGTCTCTGAATGTGTGTATGTTTCAGTGTGTAGTGTATTTCCTTCTTTGCTTATTATTATTATGCTTCCACCATAACAGTTCTCAATTCATACAATCGAACCGTTGTCCCTGTCATGTACTTGGGGCACCTGAATCAGTCCTGGTGTAGTACATAGGTTATCCCTAGATGTAATGAGTACCGGAAGGTCATCCTTGGATGTAATCAGTCTTGGCATGGTACGCATGTTATCCTTGGATGTAATCAGTCTTGGCATGGTACACATGTTATCCTTGGATGTAATGAGTCCTTAATGTTGTCCTTGGACATAATAAATCATGGTGTGGTACATAGGTTTTTCTTGGATGTAATTGGTCCTTATGCATTCCCATTTTGGAGATGATGAGAGGTCACAAGGAACTTGGTGTGTTCCTAGGCGATTCTTGCATAGTGGTAGATGCAGGTCATCTTTGAGATGTAATGAGCATTGACGTGCTCTTATGTTGGTAGACCACAAGTGGTATGCATCTCGATTGTGCTCCCTGTGAGATGATGTGATGATCCAAATACAACGAGATGACGGCAGGAGATGCAGGTGAATGCGGTGGCAATGGAATGTATGGTCTTGGGTTATACCTATGCGATGTATTTCTTGTGAATATGATGAAGACCTAGATAAGGACTAGGCCTACATCCAACATGAAATAGGGTCATCTCTGTAGAAACTTCCTATGAAGAATAGATCCGATAGATTTCACTACTCAGTGATCGAGAAGATGATGATTATGAAAGCAACAACAATGATGATCCAACTATGATGACGTGACCAGATGTGCTGAAGAATGTGGCAAGAGAATACCTTCCTAGTTAAGAGGGAGTGTTGTTGTATTTGTAACATCGGAAGATATTCTGATGTATATTATCATTGTATATTGTTGTACCCCCATTGGAGATGTGCTTCCCTCCTTTTAGGATTTCATTATTATATATGGTCATTGAGGTAAACCCTTCGTTGTAAGTAAGGGAAGTAGTCCCCAAGTTGAATATAATAAAATGTATTTTTGAGTCTCCCTAGGTGAATTTGGCCTTGTTAGGGTAAGAGCTCGGCCTAATCAAGTTATTAGGCCAATCACTTGATGTGTATAAATAGGGAGGCTCCCTCCCTCATTTAGACACACACTCACTCACTCAAGTTCGCAAGAAGAGAGAGAAGAACAAGGAGGAGAGAGAGAGAGTTGCAAAAGACTTCTTATACTTGGGTTTTTCCATCTTGTGATATTGTCTTAGTGACAAAACTATTATGGGGAAGTTTGCAGGGTTTTCTCCTTTATGGTTTCCCCGAGTAAAATCTTTGTGTCTCATGTATCTGCTCCGTCTTATGCATCTTGCCATCCTTGTTATTCTTTCATATAAAGATCCTAATCCATTCAAATAATATTATAAAAAATAACACTTTTGAGTATTCTGGTAGTCCATCCAATTTGACTACGTTTTCATTCATTTCTTTCACTTTATTCACAACAACTCCAATTCACTACATTGTTGTTTAATCCTTGCAGGCCATAACTCATGTTCTTCCTGCAATGTGTCCTCAGAATTCAAAATTTTAATTAACTATGAGTTCCTTATCATACTATTTTGTCCTTTACTTGTCATAATACTCTTTCCTCATTATGTTCTTTATACTTAATTCCATGCCCAAGACAACTCTACTTGTAGTTTGTTCTCTTAATATAATTTTTTCAAATTATCCAAACAATAATGAGTACTCATTTCATTGCAACATTCATAATAACCCATTAAATAATCTCAAAATTATAATCCCAACAATTCAATTGCAAATATATTAAATGCAAGAGAATACCATTCTCCAGATATGTATTATCATCACATCAAGCATTTCACAATACAATAAACACGTGCCAATATGCACATTTACATAATCTACTTATGCATATTCACTCAATGCATCCTTGAATTGATTTATGAATGTCATAATGATAACTCTTATGATGTTCCATGATATGTTGAAGGATTCAACAACACTTTGACACATCATCCATCCACCCCACAATTACTTGTTTGATCATCTAGATACCCTCCTTTTCAACCTAAACACCACACTAAGAATATACTTCTTTAGTACTCTTCAGTGTTAGCAAATAGGTTGCATTCCAAGACACCAATCACAAGCAAGGGGATTGTTGGTTACTTGTGTGGCACTATATCCTTCCCAATTTCAACAACACATAGGCTCACACATGGTTATCTCACATGGAATCTATTTCACCAAAGGAGTACAATATTCATTTGTGATGGATATTAACTCTTATTCATTCCAATCATGACACACTAACTCATGAATGCATCAAAATATTCTTAGTTCTTTTCATTCCCAAGGATTTAAGCCTTTATCTCAATTATGTCTCAATGGCATAATTGAATTCAAATGTCACCATGAACATTTAAATAAATATATTAAGCATGATTGAATGAATTCTTACCCAATTCCTTACAACTCTAATGCAACATATGCATGATCAATTCCATACTTGTATGGTTATCATCCATGCCTCAAATGTCACCCAATCAATGGGTGTTTCATGGGAACTCACATGACTTCCTCCATAAACCTCATGACAGTCTCTTTCCTTGTTCTCTTTTAACGTGAGGTTGATCTCCACAAGCAGTTGCATCATCAACATCTTCAAATAGGTTCTCAACCCTTCTTGGTTATACTACACATCAGAAACCATACTTGGTTATTATGACATGCTCATTGCATATACCATGATATCATTCTTATTCCATATGCAATATCATATACATGCATTCAAGCATATTCTAATGTACTCTATTACATATTATTTCCCAATATGCCTACTAGTGCATATGCATTCTAGTTATGTTACACTCTTTAATTGTTATGCGCATGCCATAAAGCTATCCACACATAGCTACTTGCTTGGCATATAGAAACATAAATAGTGAAAAAGGAGAGTCAATAAATTTCTTCCTCTCCATTCCTCTTCATATCATAAGATTCCACAACGTAATTGATCTCGTCCATGGTCTCTCTTCCAATTACATAACAGTTCATTAGCCGCAATAGTCTCACCTAAGCAGGACTAATTAATTCATAATTAAGTTATACTTTCTACTTCAAAAATATACAGTTCTATTATAGAAACAAAATAGAGATTTATGGTGAGGAAATATCCCTTGTTCTTATTTCTTCCTTGTTTTCCATGTATTTCCTTTATTGCTACACCCAATTCTAGTCATCCTTGCAACTTCTTTGATGCTTTGAATCACCTTTGCACTGTACCAATTTCCAAGGTTTGCTGCTCTAATTCACTTAATTAGTCCTATCCAAGCCCAACTTGACATCTCCTTATCCATAACTACTTCTAACCTTCTCCAATTCTAGATTTTTTCTTTGCATTTATTGGAAAATTTCTTGGCCAACTCTACAATGCCACAAGCTCTATCTTATAAGCCATTTCCACACAATGGAGTGCCATACTCCCTTGATAGCTATTTCCAACTGAATTTAAGTTCATTCACTTCACATTCTCTACATATAAGTTGTTGGTTCATACCATGTAACTCTATCTATCATGTATAAAGCTTATTTGTTATGGTGGCTTACCCATCTCATCCATGGGGTACATGCATCCTTCATCCTAGTAGATTCCCTCTACCATCCCGACCTTTTTATTGGTCCCTTTCTTGTGATAACATTGTGCCTCCCATGCTATGCAACCTTTTTAACATGGTTTTCTTTCTCTATCCCCATGGTTATGATTTACACCCTTCTTTTATGTGTAGAAATACCATTTTATACAAACTAGTACTTCTCATACCTCTGCTAGTCTTTATGCTATAGCATCCAATAAAAATTACACCAACCAATAGATACATATTTATTTTCTTCAATTTAGTTCATACAATTTGATTGCATAAGGTTATAATCAATGCATTATATGGATTCTTTGACAATGCAATAGAATCCTTAATCACTTAATAATTTTTCCCTTTACACATGATGTACACTCCTTTTTAGTATTATTTATTTATGACTTGCTTGAATCATCTCTATCATACCACAATCCCGTGATTTGTTTTACTTCAACTTCAACTGCAAAGAGCTCTTATGTCTCTTCTTGCACTACCTTGTTGCACAATTTGAATATGATGACTGCATGGCATGCACTTTACTTAGGTACCATCAATCCCTTCTTAATTCCTCATGGTTATCACTAAATGATGTTCCATTTGCATCATTGAGTATCCCTGCATATCAATAGTACCATCACAGTATCCAATACTCAACCCTCCTTAGACTAGTCCTTTGACTTGCTTATTGATAAACACTTTTCCCATGCATTGCTTTTTCAATTGTACATTCACATAACTATGCAAGCATAATTTTTTATTCCTCTACAACCAAGTCAATCTTACATCTAAAATGCTTCCATTCCACTATGGAATTCTTTTCTTAGTATTTTAAGAGGCTTAGGCAATCATCCACATTATTATTCATTACACAACTTAGCGATATTTGACTCATTCCATGGTTCCTTCACACCACTATGAAAATGCACTTATGATGTTCATACAATCATACTAAGTGCTTTTTACCTCTGTCATACTCCATTACCATCATAATCTATTTTCTCAAGTTAGCACTATTGCCAAGTACTACTTCTTCCCTATAGCTAATTCTAAATCTCAAAATACCCATTCTTGATACCTATACATGCTATCTAGAACCTGTTCTTGCAACCAATATGTTAGGTAAACCATTTTCCAGAATTTCATAACAAATTTCATGTACAATTAGAAATTCTGGAAAATATCCATTCAATAATAATCTCTTTTATTTTTTATCAAATTGGTTGCAAGCCTCTTTTTTGTTAGTTTTCCTGGATAGATAAAAGGCACTTATTTATAGTCAGATTCAATAATATTTATCTTCTATTCATACTATTTACGATCACTACTCCCATTACCCTTTTTGAATTCATAGCTAAAAGTTATAACTCTCCAAAATAAACAATTTGACCCAATTTTACATTGTTCATGTTGCTGCATTTATTTTCAAAGACCAATTCCTAAGACCTGTGAAAGAAAATCATAAAGGAATTAGAATTTTTTTTACAATGGGTGTTGATAGCCCATATAATTTTGAGTACACAAACATATTCTTTGTTCAAATATGATTCTACCATCAAATTTAATAAAATTATGAAATCGCCAACTTTTTAACTTTTGTATTTCTTCAAGACTTGGAATTTTTACTGAACATTGCTATCTCCCAAGCTAAGCATTTCTAGAAAATTGGTCTCTAATAAAAAAATTTAAAATAATTGAGTAGATCAAATGTCAGAAAATTTTCTGGTTATGAGCTATTGGGCCACTTTTGTCTCTTTCAAATTTTCAAAAATTGACCTTTCGTACTCTCAAATATTGGATTTTGGCCTTCTTTTACCTCCCGACTTCACTTCCTTTTGAATTTGGCCTCAAGTATCCAGAGTTATCTATTTTCATGACTCACAATTGCACCATAACAACTTGGGCCTCATCTGGGCCCCCGTTCATCCTTGGGCTACTCACCTTCAAAACCCACTAAATCCAAATTAGTATAAAAATTAAGCAGAATGGGGCCATGTACCTCACTGGAAATACTATAGCCTTCAAAAATAACATCGAAATTCGACAAGTCCCACCAATTTTTGATAAAAGTTTCTCCTGTTATGGCCAAAATAAATTTTTGGCTCCAGACTTGTTTTTTTTAGTAACTTTTCTAATTTTTCTACTAACGTGGAAGGGTGTTGTCATGTCATGACATATGTTTGCTGATGTGTTAGATCATACCTTATATCATCCCATGATGTGTCCAGGTCACCCTCCTATTGGTAAATGGTTTCGAGCTTAGAGGAGGAGTGGTTTAGGAAAACAACTTTTTTTGAGCTTGAACTCCTGCAATGTTGCCATGTGTCACTAGTGGTTTCCTTTCATGATCGTGCTCATTAAAATCAATTTCAAGCATCTTCATGAGCATGAAAAAATAAGAATTGTATATCTTCCACCTCGATATCTGCTCCCACGTTGACCATCGTGCAACTTTGACAACGATATGCCATTTCTTTCCATCCCATCATGTCACATCATTAAACCATCTGTGTCCTCCAAGTTTGTTTTGGTGGTTTTAGGCTCGGCGAAGGTGTGGTTCGAACATACAAATTTTGAAATCGTAAATGATTTTGGTGATAACATGTGTCTTAAGTGGTTTTTTTTAGGCTCGTGCTTATTAAAATAAAGTTCGAGCAATTTTACAAGTCTGAAAGCATATTAGCCATTGATCGTATCAAATATGATCTTGAACATTAAACATGCACTGTCTGTCAAAAATATTATATATATATGCATAATTTCACTCAATTCGGACATAAATTCAACGTTTTCACTAGGGATTCCTTTTGAACTAAACTGTCAAATATTCAACATGATTTCCCCATTATTTTATCTGATACATTTTGCTTTACACTTCATGTACAACTTGTAATTATACCTGTAGAATTTGAATACAACCCATGCAGTCCCAATGCTGCAATCTTGGGCTTTGATACCAAATTGTCACGTACTTGGTGACCTCTTCGTGACTTTGGGGCCACAAGGTGCTAGTTTTGTAGACATAATTTGTCTTTGCTATGCATATCCATTTTTCTATTAATCTCAACTAAACATTTTCAATGAAAAATAATTATAATTCATATATGAAAGCTCTGCTAGCTATTTCCATAAGAATACATTTACATAGCCATTAATTCGATTCCATAATTCATACAATGAAAATAAGTAATACAATCTAAAATAAATACCATTCATTTAAACACGTATGGAACTTATATGAAAATACATCCAACTGTTTGCAGACCAAGGATGTTCCACCTAGTCGTAGGCTTTGTCAAGCCAAATTTTACTTTAACAGGCCACCTGTGAGATGAGACTATCAATCCACAAGAAGGTGTTGGTTTATATGGCCACAACTATCCCTCAACCAAGGAATGTGGCTCCCTTCTCTGAGTTAACAATACATCAAGTTCCCTTCTCTAAGCTAACAATACCTTATATTTATTACCCTAATTCCTTTCTAGGGAACCAAGTGGTTCCGTTGTTCTCTCTGTCTAGTTCTCCATGTGCAATAGGGTGATGGTGGTACGATGATGGCAGTATAGATGGAAATATAGATGGTAGAGATTTATCTCCCAGTAGTTAGGGTTTGTATAAAAAATGACTATCTCTGGCATGAAGGAAGTGAGTGCAATGATGGCTAGATCTCTCTATTTATATGCATGGTTGAGACTAGAAAAGTGGCACCAAGGGTGATAAGAGCTAGCCACTTGGAATACATGCAGTTGGACACTTTTATCCCTTTCCTAAGTGAGTTGGAAAAGTGGCATACATGGGCTGGGTACCATTTCCTAGGCTTGGGATAATCTCTCCCCCACCTTGTGGAAAGATAGCCCCCATCTCTCCTTCATCCTTCTTGGTTTGCAGTAGTCCTATGATTTTATATTAAATATTAAATGTACACAATTAAATTATTTTGGTCATAGTGGACCATTCATGTTTCGGCTTCTATCCATTTCCATCATAATTACATAATTACAGTATAGGGTAAAAAACGAGGTGTTATAGCAGTTGCTTTCGCTAGGCTTTAATTCCCACTGACACTTATAATTAAAATGCTATAATCATGGGTGATTTGATATGGTATCATGGGAGAGAGAGGGTGATTGAGCCCCACATATTCTACCCCCACAATTTATGTTCAAAATTCCCTCTCCTAATTCAACCCCCAAAGTGGATTTTAAGTCGACACTTAAGTTGTGAATTCTCAATATTAGAAAAAACTAAAATAAATAAATAATTTTCAATTTTTCTTGAAATCCTTTGCCAAATCTTGAATTCTATGTATGAGTCTAGCTGGGTGGACATCTTGTGGAGTCGCTCAACAATGTAGGTGTCAAATTACTATAAAGGAGTCCCATAACACTAAAGCACATTTGATTTCCTTTTCCTTGAATAATAGATTCTAAACTGACAATGTCTCTATGACATTATTGGAAGTGTGGCCAAGTCACTAGGCATAATTAAATCCTTATTTTTTTAGGATCCAAGACGATCCCCCACACCTACCTCCCCTTAAAGTGTCATGGTGTTAACAAATTTATATATTTTGAAGAAGGCTAAATGTTCTAATATTTTGACCTATTTCAATTTGTCATCACCATAATTCAACTATAAAATATTTGTTGAAATTCCAATTTTGGATTGTTGAAATTGTTGTTTTAATGTAGAACCAGGTTAAGCACACATGAATACCCCTAGTCTACCTTGATTTTGCAAGGTTAACCATTCATATGTTCAATTATATCAAATCCAAAATGATTCTTGCCAAATTTTAGACCAAAAATCTGGTTTCCCTTTTGATATTTTGAGTTGCCCAAAAAAATCAATTTTATAGAATGTTTAGATTGCAATTATTTCCTTATTTATTATAAACGTGTTAGACATCTACATGCAAAATGTTTTCACCTCTTATTGTGCCTTTTCTTTTAGAAAGTTCTACAATTATTTCTGAAAATAAAAAATTTAATGATGGTCTTGATATGATATGGCTTGATTAATCTCCATCTGGATCATCGAGGAGATAAGTCTTTAATTACAATTGTCAATTCTTTGATTACATTCATTTGTTCCTTCACAAAATTAGTGTTGCTATGATTATTTATGTGGATTTAAACACAAATTTCTTAACCAAATTGTGTTTGAAAGTAGAGATTGCAAAAATATTGCCTTTCATTGTATATATTGATCTAACCACAATCATATAATGAATTTATCCCAAAGACAAAGTCATCTCAATTTTGGGAATCCCTCTTGGTGGAAATATTCTAACAAAAGAAGCATTAGCTACAACCAAATCAAACTCTAGAGTACTTTGAACCAACTTCTTCAATAACTACAACCGCTCTAGTTCTTAAGAGAAGTGTAGAATCCATTATTACAACAATTTCTTGGGAGGCAATTCTCTTTGTTGTTTCCTAAACATGAAAGTGTTGTGAGAATATGAAAGAGGAGACATGCATTAGATTCCTTGAATATGAAACAAATTCAATCCCATTATTTTAGACATGCAAAAAGAAGTTCTCGAGAGAGATAAATACACCAACAATCGACATTTTGATGGTTGATTGGACTAAAGTTGAGGGAAATACAAAGAAAAATGACATAACTAGAGATATATGTTCTTCGATCAAGTGATTTATTTAGGGGGAACGTCTTTGTTTTTGTATATTTGTTAAGCTAGGATGCATTTTTTTAAACAAACGGGTAATTTGTCGATTGAAAATTGACATGGTTATGATATGGCATAACAAACATAAACTTGTCTAACTTGAAAAAAATACAAATTGTACAATTTTTATAACAATGAACTCTCACAAGCTCTGTAGTGAAATAGGTCAGCGAACAAGGCTTAATAGACCATGGAAAGAAAGAATATGTAATACTAAGAAAGCAGAAGATGAAAAATACTATGTTAGAATGCTTGATCTTGAACACATTAGGCCTCAGTTTTAAAACATTCGTAACACTACTAAGCTTCTTAACTAGTCAACTTATAAAAACAAAAGAGAGGTAGGAAAGTTTCTCTCCAATCTTTTTGATTCTATAAATAAATTGTTTCCTTATCAATTTTCTTAAGGTTCAATAAATCAAAGTTGGAATAGATGGACTTTAATTATCTTCATTAATTTTGCTTTTGTTTATTTACTACCATAGACTTACCTTAACCCTAGATTTATTAAAAATTAAGAGAAATAAAGAAGAAGAAGCACAATCTTCTTGGTGCTTGAAAATTCGAGGCTAAAATGGATATATGCTAGTTTATATTATTATTATTATTATTATTATTGTCAACGTTTTTAATATTTTTATTATTACGGTTGATATTTTTTTGTTACTTTTCCAATACAAACCTTAACTTATTTTTCATTTTAGTTTATTAACATAATTTTTTTTTGTAAGTTGCATAGAATTATATTAAAGTACAATAAAGATTACGTGCATAGTGTTTGAAACACGTGTATCCTCAGTATCAGGGCGCTAGAAAAGAAATTGCAAGTCTCCCCAATCAAAACTATCAGAGCTAATAGACAAACTAACATAGCTAACAGAAAGAAAAAAGCACAAATAATTTTAGAAAATCATGGGACCTTATGACTTTCACCATGGCTCTTCGACAATTTGACAAGGCTTGTAGTAGTCATTGTCTTCACCGGAGGGAGCATGTTCACAATCCTAATGTGGCTCCGTAGCTGGAGGAGGTACCGATGTTTGTTGTGGAGGGCCGTTAATTTGCACGCGTCCCTCTTCATTCTACCCTCTTGTCGCCATGTTGGGTGGAGCCTCTGCCGCGTGTCCTCTAGGCTTGATGTCTGAATGCTAGGGAATATATTTGATAGGGTCTTGCTAGTTCAGACTTGGTGAAGACGAGGATGTTTTCTAATCCAAGGAGCTATCAAAAGTACTAAAGGAGTAGGTGAATGAGATCGGTCTCGTTCCCAGAGTAGCTGTGAAAGAAAAATTCTCATCCGCTAGTAGTGTGAAAGCCTTTGTCTTAGGGGTTGCATTTTGCGGTGATGAGAAATGAACTTCGCTTCCCAGTCATCCAATACTATGCAAACACTGAGCAGGATATGGGATCCATACCCTATAGATATGGAGTGTCGCATCACTGCGCAACCTCGTGCTCCCCTGGAGATGCTTCCCCTGGAGCTGCTGCCCCTGGGAGGCATTGCGCAGAGTTTTAGCGACATAGTCGGTGAGTGGAATCCTTGCTTACAATCCCTTTCTCTATGTCTAGCTTGGGAGTTGGAATGCCATAATGAAATGGAGTAGTCGGAGAGGATGCAGACTATAATCTTCTTCCCAATCCAAGTTTGTGCAAGTCCCTCGAGCGAGGTGACCAGATAGCTGATCTGAGCATTGAAAACCATTAATTTTGTATGTTGCGTGGAGTGATCCATCAGAGCCAAAACTTGTGGGAGATGATCTATAGTACAAGTTAGAATTCCTTCCAAGCTGTATCGCCTTCACTGGGAGGAGGGTTGCATAAATACCCAAGAGGCCGTGATAGCTGCGACGAGTGGAATTTAATGAAGAGTCCCACTTTTTGCCACATTCTCCCTCGAAACACTCGCATCCGGGGTTAGGATAACTTAACATCTCATCCATATTAAGTTATAGATGCAAAGGATAAATGTTTTACGATTTTGAACTTTTTTGATTTGCCATGTTCAAAATTTGGTAATTAAATCTTTGTTGAAATTATTGCTTTGAATGCAAAAAAGGATTCAACACCCTTGAATACCCATATTACAATATGATTTTGCAATGGTAATGATTAATACATGCAATTCTATAAATCTAAGATGATTCCTACTATATTTCAAACAAAAATGTTGGTTTTTTTCTCATTATTTTGAGTGGCTTGAAAACATCAAATTTGTAAATTAAATTCCCTTAATGCAATAAAAGCTCATATAAAACTAAAAAACTAATAGTTGTAGCAGTTCATCTTCTTAAATACAACCAAGTACTTAAGGGAAACACACACACACACACACACAATCACTGCGCATGATGTATTTCTCCAAAAAATTGAGTGGTTGACTTCTTTTCCTTCCCACCCATTCTAGATTCTCTACTTTAATTAGAACCTATTTTTGCGATGAATCTTCTTCCACAAAGCAAGTGTGAACTACCTATTAGAAAGCTACACAAATTATAAGAACATTGCATCGAGAGAAGCGAGGCATTTTATATAGTTCAAAATAGGGAAGATGTGTAATGTGTGTGCTTAACATTGAAGTAACATGTAGCATAAATTTACCAATAAAATATCTTAAAAAATGAAAAATTAACACCCAAATTTGGAAGAGATTAACTTTTATTTCTTTAAAAGAAAAGAAAAAAGAATACCAAGCATTAACTTATAGACACACACACACACACCCACACCCACACCCACACCCACACACCCACCCACCCACCCATACACACACACACAAACATATGCGCATCTTAAATCAAGATTTTTTAAATACTGATAGATGCACATCTCATTTCTTTTGAATTCTTGTTGATGCTCAATATTTCAGAGTTAAGATGAAGGAAGCATTGGAGATGGTTGAATTGCTCTGTTGGGGTTTGTCGCTAATCCAAACCCTACTCTACCCTCTGACCATCCTTCCCCGCATCCTCTGTTTAGATCTTTGATTTCCAGTCAATCGCCCAGCTCTGCTAGACATCATGGCATTTGCATCGGGAGGGGGGGGGAGCGGGTGTGCCAGGACCCTCCCTGTCTCTCCCAGCCAAAAAGATTTCAGAGAATCTCATGGGCCCCAGCATCTCATTAAGAATCGGTTCATAGGACATTCCCATAAGGTTGGACGACAAAATGCCTGCTGATAAGACAACCGCTACCCCTGAGTTGGACAAAGAGAAACACCTTGCCAAATCACATAAATCTTGTATCCCTTGCTCAACTGAGCACCCCTGTTTAACATTATCAGCAGCTAGGATAAACCCCAGAGCACAAAAAATAAAAGATCACGCTCTTATCGACAAATTTATGGGAGTTTGGCCAACTAAACAGGCCCTTCGGGGTTGGATTGCAAATAAATGGAAGCCTAAGGCGCACTTCAATCTTCAGCTAGGATCTAAAGGTTTTTTCACCATCATCTTTCATCATTTGGAAGATAAAGCTCGAGTGGAAGAAGGAGGGCCTTACTTCTTCAATTCTACAGGTTTATATCTCAGGAACTGGGTTGAACGCTTCTGCCAAAAAAAAGAGGACTTCTTTTGGGCCCCTATCTGGATACGCATGTTTTCACTCCTGCAAGAATATAGGGATGAAGCTACCCTTCAAGAGATTGGGAATACTCTAGGTTCCTTTGTTAGAATGATGGATCAAACAAAAATGAATAAATTTACCTCTTATGCCAGAATTTGTGTTTTCATGCATATTGCTCAGGCTCTTCCTGATGCGATTTGTCTCTCCCACGAAGATAGTGACTAGATCCAACCGCTTGACTATGAACATATCCCGTTTAGATGCCGAAAATGACACGAACATGGGCATCTATTTCGAGACTGTCCATTGAATAAAGCTCCTGAGAAATCTAACCCCCATATCTTTGATGAGCAAGGGTTCCAGCACATGGCCAGGAGAAAGCGAAATCACAAAAGGTCGACGCAAGAAAAGATTCCAGAGCATCCTTCCTCCACCTCCAATAGCTTTCAAGTTCTCGAAGAAGCTTCTAAGGATCCAGAAAATATCATTGACGAAACTAATTTGAATCAAGAAGACCCGATCCAGCTGCAGGCATCAAAATCAATGGATAATTCTCCCTCTCAGCCCTCGGAGCAATATCCAGGTAAGTCTTTAGAAATCCCTATTGAACATCAAGATAATTCTCAATTAGCTATGCCTATGCCGGATCAAAATCCAGATAACCCAGAGGAAGAGGACATGAAGGATGCAATACCCGAAAGGCTAGATCTTATTGGTCTCGAGGATGCTTTCACCAGAAAAGATTTTAAGTCTATTCCTCCCAAGCAGATTCAACTGTTCCACAAAGCTCTAGTCAAGGCTAAAGCGCAGCTTGGAGTTGCTACCTCTGGCCAAAAAGAGAAACATAAAGCGCATAAAGATATAAAAAAAAGACGTAAATCGACTCTTCAATGAATCAATCGTTTAGGCACTGTGTTGGTTGACTCGGGCCAATATGCCCAGTTAACTGAATTCTTCACTACCCCCCCTTACTATTAATCAATGAAGCTCCTCTCCTGGAATATTAGAGGTCTCAATGGTCACTCTAAACAAAGAATGCTGAAAATGAAAATTCAAAAAGATCCTCCTTTTGTCCTCTTTCTTCAAGAAACAAAATGTCCTAGTGACTCTGCTACCTCTATTCTGGCCCGGATTTGGAAAAATTATATCACTATTGCTATTGACGCACAGGGTGCCTCAGGTGGCCTCTCAATTAGCTGGAACCCTCTACTTACCACTCTTGACAACGCCCTTTCCTCTAGGCATTCACTTTATTCTTCTTTCCACATTCTTGGTTCCAGCATCAAGGGCTTCTTAACGAATGTGTATGGCCCTCAGATGGTTGACAAAAAAAAAACCTCCTAAACCATATAGATTGGTTCCAGAGCTTGCATATTGAATCTCTGATCATCATTGGTGGAGACTTTAACATGATTTTCAACTTGGAAGAGAAAAAAGGTGGCCTTAAATCTCTCTCTGGGGAAGATGAGGCCTTTAAATATATGATCAACTCGTGTGAAATAGTTGATGTTTAGACCTCCTCTGGTTTTTTCACGTGGAACAACAGAAGAGGTGGATCCCACTAAATTGCCAAACGTCTGGACTGCTTCCTAGTCTCGGAGTCTATCCTCACCATGCCAGGGCTTCTGGATGCAATTGTTCTTCCCACGGCTGGCTAGGAGCATTGGCCCGTTGCCCTCTCCTGGCATAGTTAGGGACAATCCCTTCATAAACCCTTTAGATTTGAAAAATTATGGCTCACCCATCCCACGTTTCTGGATCAGTCACCTCCTGGTGGAACGAGATGTCTATTTCTAGACATTCGGAAATGGCTATTATGCACCAAAAACTAAAAAGGCTACGGGGCCATCTCAGGAACTCGAATAAAAATATATTCGGCAACATTTTCAAAGAAAAAGCGGTAATTCAAGAGAGCCTTGAATCTCTCCAACGCCAGGAAATGAAGCATGGTTTTATCCCCAGAAACTAAGCTTCATGAAAGAGATCTTCTCCACCAACTCAACAAAAGATGTGATCAAGAAGCTATTTTCGGGAATAAAAAAGCCAGGGTTAAATGGCTAAAAGATGGTGAGTGCAACACTAGTTTTTTTCATAAATCTACTATTCAGCATAGAATGCAGAACAAGATTAGCAAGCTGTGCACTGATTCTGGAGATACGCTGGAAGAACACCAAGACATATCCGATGAACTAAAGCATCATTTCAGTCAGCTCCTCTCTGAACCAAACCATAATCGGCTAGAGGCCATCAACAAGGTCACCCAATGCATTCCCTCTCTTGTGAATAATGAGCATAACCACTCTCTTATGCAACCCATTTCTATCCAAGAAGTTGAGGTTGCAGTGGAGCAAATGGCTGATGGTACTTCTCCAGGTCCGGATGGTTTCACTATTGACTTCTTTCACCACTGTTGGAATCTACTCAAGGATGAAGTTTTGGAAATTGTAGAAGAACTGAGGAAACAAAAATGGATCCTTCCAGCTCTTAATGCTACACATCTGGCTCTCATTCCTAAAGAAATAGGAGCTTCTCACCCTAGTAAGTTCTGCCCTGTCTCCCTTTGCAATGCAATCTACAAAATTATCTCTAAAGTAGTGGCAAACATGCTAAAATCACTCTTAGCTCTCCTCATCTCACCGGAACAATCAGGATATGTGGAAGGAAGACAAATTCTAGATGGAATAATTCTTTCCCATGAGGTGGTCCACTCTCTGAAAACCTCTAAAATCCCGGGCATGATTCTCAAACTGGACCTGTCTAAAGCCTTTGATAAACTTAGCTAGGCTTTCATCGAAAAAATACTGCTGGCTTTTGGATTCTGTTAGGATTGGGTTCATTGGATCCTTTCTCTTATCTCTTCAGCATTCTTTTCCATCTTGGTCAATGGCTCACCTTCCTCCACCTTCTCCCCTTCACGTGGCATTTGCTAGGGCGATCCCCTTTCCCCCTTCCTTTTTATTCTTATGGCTGAGGGTCTTGGGCGTATGATCCAATTTGCTCTTTCTAATCACTCACTTCGGGGCCTCTCCCTTCACAATGGCCCGACTTTGGCTTACCAGTAATTCGTGGATGACAATCTTCTATTTGGTCACTCCTCTGTGCATGAAGCTAGGAAAATTCACTCCATCTTGCACACCTTTGAAGCTGCTTCAGGAACCTCCCTTAATCTGGATAAATCTCAAATCTTCTTTTTTAACACGAGTATGGTAGTCCAAAAAAACATTTCTCGTATTCTCCGCTTCTCGATTTCCTCCTTACCCACCAAATATCTGGGAGCACCGTTGTTTGATGTTTCTCTAAAACACTCGTCCTGGAAAGAACTTCTGAACAAACTTGAACTTCGCCTTTCCTCCTGGACCTTCAAAGCCCTTAATCTCCCTAGTCAGGGTGTCCTACTAAAATCTACTCTGTAGTCTATCCCTCTTTATCTTTTCTCTGTCTTGGTAGTTTCGAAATGGGTCTTAAAAGCAATTAAAACTCTTCAAATATCTTTCTTGTGGGGATGCACTAGTAACACTAGCAGATGGGCATTGGTAATTTGGGACACACTATGTAAAAAGAAGTCTGAAGGAGGTCTCAGCATTAGGGATCCCAGAATAAACAACCAAGCTCTTTCAGCCAAAATCTGGTGGAATTGGATCTCTAAGAATAACACTCCCTGGTCGATGCTCTGGAATAACAAATATGCTTCGGATTATCCCACGCACTCGCTAGTCAGATTTGATGAGGAAATACCTGGATCGCAAATTTGGAAAGCTGCCAACTTGCAAAGGGCCATTATTCAAAAGTAGAGTTTCTGAGAAATTAATGACGGAAATAAGGCTCTTTTTTGGGAAGACTCTTGGCAACAACTTCCCAGTCTTAAAAATATTGTCCTTAATCCTGAGTTTTAGAATTATATCAGAAGCAACAACCATCTAATGGTTAATAATTTCTAGACCTCATTGTTAAACGGATTCAGCAGGTGGAAAGAGCCCGCTCTCTGGAACTCTGTTCTAGACAAAAAAATCTTTGACAAAATTTGGCTGAAACTTTGTACTAGACAAATCAAGCATAGGCATGGTTTGGACATCATTCGTTGTGGTCATCGGCCTTCAGGAAACTTCTCAGTGAAATAAGCCTATAGCATCATTTCAGCCAAGTCTATCAGCCAGGTCTCTCCAATATGGACTCATCTCTGGACTTCCCAACAATGGCCCAAAATATCCCACTTCCTTTGGCTTCTCTTGCATCGAAGAATTCTCACTTGGGAGAAGTTAACTCATAAAGGTTTCCAGGGCCCCTCTAGATGCAGCCTTTGCAATAATAATCAGGAAACCATAGATCATCTTTTGGATGCTTGCCCTTTCACCAGCTTACTGTGGGACTATGTGGCTGAGGTTTTCAGATGTACCAATAGAGTAAAAGGTAGTATTACTGAGTCTCTTAAAAATTGGATGGACCACCCCTTTGATAGTAACATCCTCAACCAACTTTGGACGCTTATCCCTGGTTTTGTTCTTTGGCTCACCTGGAAAGAACGCAACAATAGAATTTTTAAGAATTCCACCTCTTCACCTCAAGTTTTGTGGAACGCCATCAAAAAGAATCTTCAAGAAACCATTCACTCGAAAGGATGGACGTCTTCTCACCTCCCCACCACTCAAAAAGAAAAAATTATTTTAACTACTCTAGACTTTGATGCCTCCATTGTCCCTTCTTCCTGCAGTAAACCTACCATGCGATCGGACAACCCTACTCTCTGGGATCCTCCGTCTGAGAATGTGTTCAAGCTCAACTTTGATGGAGCCTCAAAGGGCAATCCGGGCAGAGCTAGTTTTGACGGAGCTATAAGAAACAATCATGGTAACATCACCCACATATTCTATGGCAATTCAAGGTTTAACTCCAATAATGCAGCCAAAATCGATGGTCTGATTGCTGGACTATCTTTAGTAAAAAAAAAGCGACTCTTGCTGATTATTGTGGAAGCAGACTCTACCATAATCCTTTCCATGGCATCTAAACTTCTCCACGGCTCGCAGGTTTCCAAAGTCACCACCAGCTGGCGTTTGGCCCATGGTATTAGTAGTCTGGCCTCCCTTCTGCAAAACATGCACGCTATCACCTTTCACCACGTGCGCCGAAAAGAAAATTCCTTAGCTGCCTTCTTAGCTAACTCAGGAGTTAGTTCACCTTACTCTTTGGTGGAAGGCACATTACAAGATTCTCTAGATGAGCAAATTCGGAACAAGTGTCTTCATTACACCCGCTTCGATCTGTCTCGCCTGGATTGCGGTTGATAATCCCCATGACACCTATCTGACTAACTCCGGCGACACTTGGCCTGTTCTCCAGCCACCGACTCAGGTAGCCCGCTCTAATCTATCTTGCCCGGATGCGAGTGATAATCCCGACGTCTCCTGTCCGGCTAATTTCGGCGACACTCGGCCTATTCTC
The DNA here is from genome assembly GCA_001517045.1 of Pseudotsuga menziesii. Lineage (NCBI taxonomy): Eukaryota > Viridiplantae > Streptophyta > Pinopsida > Pinales > Pinaceae > Pseudotsuga > Pseudotsuga menziesii. The sequence goes on from LPNX010932413.1 coordinate 880,825, forward strand.
TATCCACCGACTCTGGCACGTGTGAGGATGAACACTTATTACCCGGATCATGATCACCGTCAACCTTTGCAGGATTCTCTGAGCTCGAGAGAAATTTACCCGGTCACTTCGGAGCATGCGGTCTGGGCTGGTGAAGGTACGTCGTCCTAGGCTCATTCATGGCTCGTCTGCAAGGTTTAATGGTGACAGGTACATGGATTGATAGGTGGTTAATTCAGCTTCAACTCATGTTTTATGTTATGGAGGATAGTAGAATTTGGCTCGCAGTCGGGTGGGAAGTTTATAGACTCGCTGCTGCTGCTGTGCATTCCAAAGCCCGCGATGGAGATTTTTCTCTTCTGCATATTGGTTTCAGGTTCAAATCTGCAGCCATGTCTTGCCAACGAGGTACCCCTAGGCATGCTAATTCGGGAAGGGCCAAAACCCTTAGGGGCTGCAGTGCACCCGTTTGGGCGGACTATGAACCACATATTTATGCGTGGGTTCGGTTTTTGGTGGAAGCTTGGGAGAATAAGGTGCTCAACCGAAAGCTTTCAACAGGCGAGGAAGGTGGTCGAATTAATCACTACTGGATGTTGAAGAATATGCTCTACAATTTAGCAGAAGACATGCTTAGTAATTGGGCGGAAGCTCAGATTGCAGTGCACTCCATGAAGACTAAAATCGCTGAGATAGATGCTCAACTTATGGCCATGGACAAATCCTTTTCTTGGAAAGGAACGACAAGCATTTCAAGTTTGAACGTCCACAACTTAGTTGGAGGTGCACATGGTGGCGGTGCTAGTGGTAGCGAAACGGGTGGTCGTACCATAACCAGTCTAGGTGGCAATGATACTGCAACATGATGCTTTACCAAAATGCCACGTGCCAAGCCATTCTCGGTTCCATCTACAGTGGAACCTATTTTCAAACGACTGAAGGACTCATCGACCCCGCAAATGGAGCATCTTCCACCTTCTCTGACTCTGGCACCAACTGCTGCCACAAATTCGCCTACTGTGTCACAGGAGGAATGATGGGATTGCCCCATCACTGAAGAATTACTCTCGGCTTAAATGTTTGTTTTTGAATAGGTTTTTATTTGGTTCTGTCGATAGCAGGATTTATGGTTATAGTTTACGTTTTTAGTTTTACTATATGTCTTTTTTTTATAGCTTGGCTCTGCTTGTATACATAAGTATAGTATGTCTTTTATGATTCTCTATAACCCAGTCTCTTTGTTTATCAGTCATGAACAATACTATTAGTCATGAACATTACCAGCATGAATCTGGTTAGAAGGTTGTCTTATTTTTTGAGAGGCTCTAGAGGAGGTTTTGCCTCTTTCAACCTCAGACAGTCACGAGTTTTGGATGTAATTTTTTGCCCCTGTAATATAATATACTGTGTAGTTTACAAAAAATATATATTTCGGAGTTAAGATGGATCTACACTAGTTTAGAAGCTTTAGAGTCTTTTCTCATAGAGGATGGGATGAATTCAGATAAAAAAAGCTAAGATGACAATCTCTTTGATAAAAAACAACAAAACAACCACAAATAAGCTTCGAAGGTGAGCCATTAGAGATATATTGAAACTATATATTTTTGGGACTAGATTTCAATGAGAAGCTAAGGTAGGAGGCATGCACAAGGAAAATATTGCAAAGATGGTGGAAACCATTCTTCTTGTTGAAAATGAAGCACATGACAACAGAGGTTTGGGACTATGAAACATTATGCTCTCTCTTTCAAATTCTCATAACCCCAATACTCCTCTACACATGTGAAGTATTGGGACCAAGTATGTCTACAAACAAACATAACATGTCAAGTAAGTGGAAAAACCTTAATAAGATGATGTCTCAGGGTTAAAAATAACACCCCTTACAAGATACTCCTAGTTAAAAAATAGTAATCCCAAGATAATTGGAGGCACTGAAAATACTAATTTTGTATAAAAAATGACAACCATAAACAATGACTATATTTGGAAACATCAATTTAGAAAATGGCCTCATTGATATGGAAGAAGAAAGGTTCCCAACGACTTAAACTATGATAAAAAATTGCATACAAGAATGCCACAAGGGAAAATGGGAAAAACATGCCAAAGGTAAAAAAAGAATACTACATGGACAACTTCAACAAACATTAATAAATCAAAGGGAAAAACTACGTGAAGCTTTTCATCCCATGGTGTGAACAACAAGTAATAACACAATTAAGAACCAACTCATATAGGTTTATAGGTGAAACATGAAGATGAGAACAAACCAATATGTTATTGGAGGGAAGGTTCATAGGAAGGCTATACCAAGTATGTAGAAATACGGAGGTTGAATCTAATTAACATTTTCTCCTACACTCTATGACATACTCACAAATCAACGAGAGGTCATATCTGCACATTAGACACTAGGAATCAACATTTTAGAAGGATCTAGTGAGAGGTACAGCAAGGTTGGTTGAGAAAATGATGTAGAAAAGAAGTAGATGACATGAGAGTAGAGTCAACATGGTAGCTAGTCATTGATGTAGAGCGAAAGGGACATGATCCAATTGAGTTACCCAAATCCATGAATTGGGCTTTACCATTACATTGCTAACTCCAATTATCATAATTTCTTGCTTTAATTTCTTGGAAAATGACACACATAATGTAAACTTTATTGCCCTATATGAGACTAATAGTCTCATGGATAGTTGAAGAAATATATCTACCTATCTATGCATCGATCTTGGTTAGAAATGAATAAATTACTTTGTTAGCTCAAGTGAGAACATAAGAACTTCAGTGAAAACGAAACCTAAACTCAAGCTTTATCATTCAAGCTTGGATTTAAAGAGAATCCACTTAGAAGTGTTGGTGATGTGAAGCATTGGCTCAAAATTCAACTAGTGCGCAATAAGATCAAGATAATTAAGTTATTGTATAAAAAAAATTGAAGTGTTTTTACAATGTTCCAAATAAAAGAGATTATAATGATCACGAAGGGATTATTTTTTTCAAGAAGAAAAAGTGCAGTTCCTTGATATTCATTGAATCAAAGGTAACAATATACATATCAATGATACTAGGTGTCATATCCAGCCAAAAAACACAAACAATGCTCAACAACCCAAGAAACCAAAACCAGTCTCCCATCCAAAGTAAAAAAAACCACAAACAATGCTCAACAACCTGAGAAACCACAACTAGGATCCCAACCAAAGTAAAAACTACTCTAGCTAAACAAGTAAGCGTTAGGGGTAGGAAAAACACTGCTCCAAAAGAGAAAAAACAAACAAAAAAGCTGACGAAAGCGTCAGCGGAACCACCATCAAGCACACACCATGACCTGAGCGAATCATTGTCGTTGTCATCGTTTCCCAAGCGGCTCATGAACAGGCCGTCGCATTCACATGGACAAAAACCCGTCATCCCGCAAGTAGCCAAATCCTAAGGTCACTCATAGAATGAAGAAAGCACACTTGACAAAAGTCCACCATCAGAAAGCCACCACTGCTGTCATGCCATACCGAGTAAGAGCAGTAATGAACTAGAATGGACCTCGCCCACAAGCAGGGGAAAAACCAAGCTATCCTGGTCATCTCCGTCGCCACCGCTGGTGGAGTTCTACGGTTCACCGTGCATGATATCCTCTTCAATCCATGGGAGCTGTTCTCCTAGAAAGATTCAAAACAGGGAAATGCTGCCAAAGCTCACAACAAACCAACCTCTAAAGAAACAAACTGTAGCCTGTAACGAATCTGTACAGTGATACTCACGGCACCGCTACCAGCAACACACAGCAAGCCCTATCCAAGTCGCTGCCATCGCCTGATCTCCGGAGAGAGCAATCACCCACAATTGCCATAAGCGACCATCCGCTACCGCCGATCACCGCCACAGAGCCTCTCGCCATAGCCATGGACGTCTTCGGCACTCCATCTACATTGACATAAGTACTGAAACCATCACCTCAAGGGGGTGGATGAAGGGTGGCTAAGGAAGGAGCCCTAGCCGCCACAAATAGTGGGCAATAAACGACTCTTAATATAAAACCCTAGATGCAGAGGTGAGCTCCACGACCTATCGCGAAGAGATTATTATGATCATGAGTCACATCAGTATATAATGCTAATAAAATAAAATTATTTAACATTTGACTTTTATTTATTTAATTATTAAATTTATCTTTTTATTTTTAATCAAATAATATAATTAAAAAAAACTAACATAAGTCTATTTTAAGCTTAAACCTTTTAAGCAATGAGAAAATTGTACCTCAATTCATGTCTTGACCTCGATTAAGTTCGTGTTAATGGTCACTTTCATACCGAACATAAAAGTAGATGGTATGGTCCTTAAACGACAAATGTTATGATCGGAACATATGAGATGCTATTCATTTACAAAGAAATTTTATAGTGAGCTGATTATATAAGATGCTAATGTTTTACAAATGAATTTGATAGGATAAGACTTTTGTTGATTTCTATTTTTAAAAATAAATATTAGTAGGCCCGATATAAAGAGACATAACATGGGACATTCATATAAAATAATAATAATTAAAAAAAATAGTTATTATAAAAGATGGATTTTCTCTTTCTATAATCGAGTTGTAGCGAAGATACCAAATTATTAGATATTCAATCATTTTAATCATATAAATAAAACATAACAACTATGAGTGTTGATGTGGATATATTATTTTAATAATTATAATTATAAATTTATCAAGTTGTTAAAGATGCATAACATTTAGTAGATTCCTAGTAATTCTATAATAATTGTTTACTTATATATTGTGGCCTTAAACACCAAATAATTGTGACAGCGGAGAAGACTTTAGTCAAAGAGACATACTCTTGACTATATTCATTAATAACACATTTAAAGAGAACCTTTATTTTATATTCATTAATAAGGTAAATGATGTCAAAATGAGCAACATTTGAGAGACCACTATTTAAAAAATTTGAGTTGGAGTATTTACTTAAATAATATATTTAAATAATATGTAGGTAGTATATTACTATTTTAAAAAATTGAGTTCGAGTATTTACTTAAATAATATTTAATTAGTATATTATCATTTAAATAAATAAAATACATAATTATAATTTAAAATATAATACATAATCAAAATTTAAAATATAAAAAATTAGTTAAATATATTAAAACACTTACTTTAAAATTTAAATAATAATAAAAACATAAAACAATAATTTACTTATCAATCAAACAAAAAAATATACTTGAAAAGCATTATACCACTATTTAATATATCCATTAATAATTACTTGATAACAAATTATATCCAAACTACAATGGAAAAAAAAGCGTGATCGAGGAACAAAGCATGCAATATATCCTTTTACTTAAAACATAAGAAACCAAATAAAACATAAGAAACCAAAACTAGAAAAATAAAAATGGGAAAAATGGAATGCACGATATTACGGTAGGTGATATATATGAATCGCTTATTAATATTATTCATTTAGATATAAGAAAAAAGTTTTCAATTTTCTAAAGTTTGTAATAATTTTTATTAAATTTAATGAAATTTAGAGTAAGGTTTGGTAATATTTAAAACATTTAATTACTATTATTAATATTTTTTATTATCTATTTTTAGAAGTCTAGGAAGAAAATGTTGCTCTCGGTTCTTGTGTCATAGGACCTCGCTGCAAGGATGATATCAACAATGCTATAATTATCCCCAACCTTTTCTGGTTTTGGCTCCTCGTAAACAATACCTCCTTTATCATAAATCAGTCATCCATGATTCAAATCGCATAGGGGCAGGGATGACACTTAATATTCCAGGTTTCCATGATCTAGCAAGTTAAAAAACATTTTCTATCGAGTGCCCTCCCGAAAAGTAAATCTGTCAATGATGGTTTGGATCACATGCGGACAGTGATGGTAATTGATAATATGATATAGGACAAATAAAATACATTAAGACATTTTGACCAAGCATATCAAATTGTACAAAGTGTCAAGTTTTTTTAATCTCCATGCGAGCTTAGGGTTTCCAAGCTCAACGTTTGCAGGTTTTCAGTGACAGATTGCATCAAGATATCTCGGTATGTGAAGATCTATGCTTTTAAGTGTTTGGAAGTGTAATTATTTTGGTTAGTAGTTGTGTTGACAAGTCAATAAATTGTTATTAGTTTTATATAAGTCTTAATATTGACACAATCAAAATAAGTACGTTAAATCTAGATAGTTAATAAATTATTATTAAGTTTTTATAAAACAAGTCTCCACATATATTTTAAATAAATGTTTAAGTCTGGCCCGCCTTAAATGAATGATAAAAGGGTTGGTTGTGTTGATAGGAATAGCCTTTCATCTTGTACGTTAAGAGTCATTAAAAAAAAAAGAGTGAAGCCTTTTTGAAAAAAAATGTGAAGTATGTTGTTTGATCAGCTATAGATTCAGATGGAATATTAACAGAGAACGCTACAGTGATAATCGTCTTTTCTCTTGATTGCATATATATCAGTATTGTTTGATTTGATGGGTTCTCATGAGATAGAATTGAGTGTAGAGGCAGCCAAAGGATTTCTGTCAAAATATGCAGTGGGTAATTCCTACGAGCTCAAGTTGAAGCATTCTTATGTGAAGCTGGGTAATGCCTCATGGTGTATTTTTCACAAGTTACACCTTTTAAATAAGTGCTCGAAAGTCGAAAGTTTTCTGAACAAATTAGTTTCTCTTTTATTTATTTATTATTAGCATGGTGTTTGCAGTGAAGTTTGTACTTAGATTATAGAGGTGCGAAGCTTAGACATCTTGTATAGGATAGATTTATATTTTAAAGATTTATGAATATATTAAAGGTTAAGAACAAACTATATGGGTTAAGAGTATAGAAGTTATGACATGTATGTTACAATAAAGTTCTGTATCTTAAAGAAATCAATCTTAAAGACTAGAAACAATGAAGCAGGAATACATGTTGAACCAAATTATACATCAGACACATAAATACAAACAATATTCATATATCCAATTTAAAGATATTTAAAACATGAATATTTTCTGGATAAATGAGCATGATCATGTATAATAAAGACTCTACTATATATGAATTCATGAACAAAAACAGATTTAGTACACTTAATATGCATTGACAATCATCAAAAGATAAGTTAGCTGAATTATATATATATGATTCATCTTTAGAATAGCCCTGAAATAAAACTTACAGTCATCAAAATAGTTTGTTGCAGACCCAAAATATATCTCACGACCCTCTCGCTTATCCAACCCATTTTTCTATCTGAATTTTGACATTTATAGTCACATAGAGGTTTGAAAACAATTTCAAGACCCAAAACTATAGGATTGAATAAGCTCAAAAAAGAAAGGAAATATTACATTCGATAATGATCATCTAATTTTGAACTAAGCTTATGATCATTTGCCAACTAATAATACTTAGGCCACCTATACAATTCAATAAGGAAGAAGAATTAAGCCACTTCAACAATTTTACTGCCACGTGTAAGACAGAGTTTGTTGTATGAGTATGATAGATGCCACGAGCTTCTTTGGCCAACATTGTCAAACCATATAACGCCCGAGATATTATCTGCAGCCTCGGGTACTCTTTCTCCATAGTCTACTTTTTCTTGCAACTATTGGTTTTATTTGTTGAGTTCTTTGTTTTCTTCCCATGCCAATTTCCTTCTCACAACTTCTTCTGCAGCATGAACAAGCTCTGCATATTTTGCCTTTTTTTCTTCTAATCTTACCTCAACCTTTTATTTTCCCGTGTCAACTGGTTGTTGAAGTCATTAAGATGTGCATTCCGTGTTTTGTATTGCTGGAGGGCCTTCTTTAAATTTTATATTTCAGACCTCTCTTTTGTAGGTGATACCTCTTCATGAACTGATAATTTTTAAATGGAATTTGATCCTCATGGGAAGGGGCTTCTTAATCATGACCATTCTATTCAAAACCTTGTGTATTCTCATTTTCTGTTTTATACTCAAGCTTCGAGCTTGTCCCTTCATCAAAGCTCTGTATAACTTTCTTTTCTTTTTCAATTTATTTCTTGACTATAATCTTAGGAATCCATTTTATACTTTGTTCAATGTTTTCTAGGGATTCGCTTAACATACCCAAAAGCAGTTTTGATTTGCTATCCTCTTCACTAGAAGACTCTGCAAGCTCAATCATATCATCGTTTAAAAAAAAATTTGGGATGTAATAATTTCTTCATATTCATTTGATACTTGTTTGAAGCCCTCATTTTGGGATGCCATTTGACAACTTCGGACTTTTGAGTGTGCATATATATACTTTTAGGCCCAGGGGGAAATGGCTCTGATGTTGCTTTCTCTAAAAAAATTTCCATTGGTCTTTCCTCTGGATCACCGTGCGTCCTAGGAGTTGACATTGTTTTGTCTTCATCCTCAGCAACTTGTTTGTCTTGGTTACTTTCTGCAAACTTCTCTTTCATAGACTCTTCCTTTGAACAAATTTCTTCATCACTTTGTTGTGTCTTAACCTCAATTTTGCTTTTATGGCTCTTTCGCTGTTTAGAAATCCCTTGACTGCATTTAATACGATCTCTAGATCTGGAATCTACTCTTCTTTGTGATGTAGATGTCCTTTCTTTCTTGCCATTTTCGCTATCTTGTTTTTCTGGAGTCTCTGTCTTTTCAACTTCAAATCCAGACCAAAACAAAAAATGCACCCTCGTCCAAATTTTTTTCCTTAATTTATTTAGCACCATCAATTTAACTAGATTGTGATGAAAAATGCTATGGGAGGAATGATCTAGATGATTCCTCACATGTATTGCCATTTTGGATAAGTTTTTTGACATATAGTAGGGTAAGTTAAGTTTTGATATACCTTGAGCATGAAGGAAAAACTGAAGATGATATTTGAAGACTGTAGCGAACCTGCCCTCATAGGTGATATATCTCTGTATAATGCTCAACACCTCTCTCCATTATTCTTTTAACTGGTTTTGGTGGATTCCTTTGCTACAATCTAAATTCTCATGCTCTCGTAACAAGAACTTATTTAAATCAATTTCAAAAGGGAAATTTTTGAACCATTGATCACTCTCGATGGAAAACCAAGTTGCTTCTGCAATTGAGGCCTCTGAGACTTCGAAACTTAAGCTATCAAAGATAACATGCGTCCCTGTGAACTGTCATGTGAACTGCAATGTGACCTCAACATTATATCCCTGGATTTTTTCAAAAAAAAAAGAACCAGCCTGTATTTATTAGCATCTTGACACACTAGGGTGCTCTTCGGCCCATTTGGTATTAACTGGTTCAAACCTGTGTAACTTACCTCCCGTCTTCTTCATTGTGGCAAGCTATAACTGATGAATATTTGTTCAGATCCAACTGTAGCTTTAACACAAATATTAACACACAGATTAGTCCCCAATTGGTAAAAAGAGAACATACAATTCAAACTACGATTTTGAAATCGAACAGATGGTTTATCGTGGGAAACACCCACTAATGATTAAGTTCATTTATCAAACCTTACCTTTACTTTATTTCTGTATGCTTGAGCTTTTTCCACAAACGTTCCCCTTTCCTACTGTACCCAAACTAGCTGATATATTCATCTCTGGATTTCATTGGGTTCTTCTAGAGTATCCTACATAAAATTCATGATCGGTAACCCTAGATAAGCAGGGAAAACAACACCAGTACCATAAACAAGCTTTAAGGGAGATGTACCAATTCCTTTTTTAGTTGTAACTCTATCTTCCCATACTTGAACATGGTATCCCACACCCTCTTTTTATGAAATAATGGATTTTTAATGTTGTTGATTAGGTTCTTATTGGTAGACTCCGCCAACTTGTTTCCTCGTGGATAATAAGGCGTTGAATGTTTTAAGATAATATTATGTTTGTCACAAAAGTGCACCATTTCCTGAGATTTGAAAGTTGTGGAATTATCAGTTACAAGATTTCTAGGGCGACCAAATCTACTTAGAATAATATCTTATAGAAAATTAGTTATAAATTTATCAATAGATTTCTTAGTTGGGATCGTTTCTATCCAATATGTGAAAAAATAAGTGGGTGTCAGGATATAATTATGCTTCCCACTTGAAGGAGGGTTGATCTCACCTATGAAATCTAACCCCCATTATTGAAAGGGCACATCTAATGTAATGGGATTTAAAGGAAGAGATAAAAGATTTTGTTTACCATAATTTTTTTGACATTCAATACAAGCTTTTACCTTTGAGAATAAAGAAGGACAATAGTATCCCGCTCTCAAAATTTTAAAAGAAGTAGCTTTCCAGTATTGACGCCCTCCACATGCTCCTCCATGCAAATATACTACGAGCATATAAGTTTCATATCTTTCCAAACACCCGAGAATCATACCTCCAAGATCTTTACAATATATGGCTTGATCAATCAAACACTACTTCCTATCTCTAAGCTTTAAAGGTCGACACTCCCTTTTATCTAAATGTGATGGGAATTGAAGATACAAAAGAAAGTATACTATGTCGCTGTACCAAGGAGAGTCTGCATACCTGTCTTATATATGTTCTTTCTCCTAATATGACTGCAAATATGTCTGATATGACTAATTTAACACCAAATTCAGTCCCAAATCCTCCCAATTTGATTCTACTAACAATATGGCAATGCTCTAACCCTTAAGCAGTTTGTTAGGCCGAATTTCAACATCATACTCCATTATTTTGGCTACCAACACCCTCTGTTTCCCTCACTATCTGGTTGTACCAAAATTTATTTAACTGCAACATTGGGTACATATGCAATAATATTTGGATGTAGTAGGTAAATTCTGAAAAATTTCAGAGCTTTAACCAAAGTATATGCTTTCTTTTCTAGTGTAGAATATTTAAGCTCTATGTTGATGTATTTGTAACTTTGGAAGATATTCTGATGTATATTATCATTGTATGTTGTTGTACCCCCATTGGGGATATGTGTTACCCCTTTACGGGATGTCTAAATTGTGTCTAGATCTTGAGGTACAACCTCCGTTGTAAGTCGGGGCAATAGTCCCCAATGTAACATCATGTAATATGTAATTGTGGTCTCTCTAGGAGAAGTGGGTCCCATGTGAGATGACATGTAGGCTTGAGTCTTATATTTGGTCAGTGACTTGAAAGGGTATAAATAGGGAGGAACTCTCCCTCATTTATACACACCACACACACTCTCTAAGGCGTTTTGAGAGAGAGAGAGAGAGTCATAGGAGGAGAGAAAGATAGCTGCTGAACATTTCTTATTACTGCTTTTGATCATCTTACTATTCTAAAGAAGTTTGCAGGGTTTTCTCCTTTATGGTTTCCCCGATGAAAATATTTGTGTCTTGCATGTTTTACATTTTATGCATTTTGTTGTACTTGTTATTCTTTTAGATAAAGATCCTAGATAATCTAATCATATCTTAAGAAAATATAACACTATATCAGAGCCTCTATGAAAGAAGACACTGTGCGGCTATAGGAACTAGGGCTTCCTAGTTGAAGGTGTTCTCTCCACATATCATCAAGCAAGGAGGGCTAGGATAAATCGCCTCACTAGGGCACATCTGTTGGTGGTATCAGTTTCTGAATCAGAGAAGTTTCACTGTGCAACTGAAATACAACTACAATGGCAACTAATGAAAATTAGGGTTTCATGCTTGAAAACCCTAGAAGACTGAATTTAGTTATTCTATCACTTTTGTTATAACACAATATTAGAGAAGGATTAGAAGCCAAAACTTTTATAGGCTGAAGATAAATTTTTGATGTACACTGTATAAAAGTTTCAGCCTCAGATTCACTATAATTTAGGAGATATGGTTCCTCCAAATCAGGGTTCCATCCTCCTCCAGAATACAATCATAAACATGCGACTTAGGGATATTTTCTATATCTCAGGCTAGGAAGGTCCAAACGAAATTTTGCAAGATTTTACAGGTAGGGAATGGATGGAAGTTTCTGTGGTAAGGTTTTTAGACCCAGAATGTGAAACAGTGACATGTGGCAGTCCGTACAAGTTCGCTATCCTGAACAGTACCCAAAACTGTCACCTTGGGAAAATATGAATAAGTCCCACTTGGAGAATCCATTTCTGCTCTAACCTATGGGGTTGGAAAGAAGACGTATCAGCCTATCACAGTGAGACGGTTTAGAGCTAAGGATCTGAAACTTCAGAGATACAACAGAATCAATATCAATCATTTCTGAAGAAGAAGTTGGAAAACTAGGGCTTCCTGTTCCAGGAGCTTCCCTCCATTGTTTTTAGAAAATGAGTACATTGGATAGCTCTCCTTGAAGAGGCCCATATTTCTATCCAATCAGAAGTTTGAAATTCCAAGTTTTAAAAATTAGGGTTTCTTTGACAAACCCTAGATCAACCAACTTCAGAACCAGGACGGACGCCTCAAATCGGTAAGATCTAAATTTTTGTTGTTTACATTTGAGGTTCTCGTTTCAAAATGACTAATCACACCATCTTGATGACAAGCTTGGTGAAGCTGACAACTTATGAGTATGGAAGTATAGGAACTTCATGATCCTTGAAGAAATTGACTTGGATCATTATTTTAGTAAGAAGGTTCTAGGAGCGAGAGGAAGATGAGGATAAGGCTAGAGCCAAGAGAATCATTGCATATTCTATTAAATATCATCTCATCCCTCATGTGTCATCCTTGAAGACAACAAAAGGAAGCATTCGATGTTATGACGAAGCAATTGAAGAAGAACAAGATATTTTTATAACCACCTTGAATGGCCTCCCAAGATCATGGGATTCATTCATTCAAGGAATGTGTGCCATAAGCAAGTGATTACCTTCAACAGAATTTGGAAGAGTGCACACAAGAAGAAGCTCGGCTCATAATAGGAGAAGAGAAGATGGGAGAAAATGAAGATCAAGCTCTCACGATTTAAAGAAGATCCCTCAAGCGATGAGGAATATGAAGGACTCAATTCTTGAAGACCCTCTTATCCATATTAGCATTTGGATAAGAAATGATGTTGTTATGAATGAAGAAGATGATGAAGATGAAGGCTCAAGAAGGATTCTACCCACAAAACAAATAAATATAAGTATTCCATTGTCATTTCATGATATTGTTTGGTTATGCATTTGTTTATATTCAGTTGATGTGTTATGCATGTTTGAGTATTTGCATTTATACTACTAAATTGCACATGATGGGAAAGAATTCAATGATGTTGTACTACATTCCATTACTACTTATCTAGATTGAAACCTCTTTTACTAGAATATTAGGAGTAGTACACACTCTTAATAACGTTAGGGTAGAATGCATCTAGAAGTTATTGTATGTATACATGATATGGATGAATGTTGTAGCATTGGCTAAAATAGTTGCATGGCTATGTGACATATATTTGTCACTGTTAATATGTTTTGGAAATTATGATATGTTTTAATCATGCAAATGAAATTGAATTATAGATCATGCCAAAGAAAAAGTAACGACAGTTCATAAGAGGAACCTGAAGCTTCCCGGGTCAAAGACACCATAGCGAAAGAAAGAGCTTCAGAAGAATATAAAGAGAACAATAGATCCATCTCGAGAGATGAAGACCACCTTGGGCACGAGAAATAATCCAAGATGAAGAATAGTATGGCGATACTTCCAAAGAAAGAAACAGGCCTCATACACACTCTAGTTATGTGACATTGTTGAGTGACATCATTGATGTAGAGACTTCCAGCTATGAAGAAGTAGACAAGAAGAAAGGGAAGGAGACTATGATCAAGAGTACCAGTTCAATAAGAATGATGTATAGGATGCGGTGTCGAGACCTGAAGGGAAGTCCGTGGTGTTGTCCATATGGATCTACAAGATCCAACATGTAGTAGATGGAAACATCATGGTATACAAGGCAAGATTCGTAGCATGAGGCTTCTCACAGAGAGAAGGTATAGACTACATTTGCACTAGTGGCGAGTCAAGTATACGTAGAGAAGCCACTGGAAGTTGAGACACATGAAAGGAAAAATCATGTGTGAAAATTAAAGAAGGCCTTGTGCAAGCTTAGAAGGAACCCATGGGATAGAACATACAGTTACATAAGGAGCTTGAATACCACCTAGAGTGTTGAAGATCTTAGCATTTGCTACAAGATTGAAGATGAAATCCTATATAGGATGACAAGCTCACAGATGGGTGCAAGAAGAACTTTTCAACAAATTTCAAGATAGAGGATCTTGGTATCTAGTGTCCCTAGATGGATACATAGAATATTAGTAGCAGAGGAAGCTACTTGTCACTCCATTACAGAATGTTTCAATACATAGAGTATGAAAGACAGAGGGAGAATGATGCTCCACTTCAGAGGGAGTGACTACAAAATATCCTAAGGTTTGACATGGTACAACAGGATGGAAAACTTACTGATGGCTCTAGAATTTACTGAGAGTAAAGAGGATTCCAACCTTTACTTCAAGGTTGAAGGTGGAATACCAGTGATGCCCCTGTTATATGTCGATGACCTGTTCCTGACAGGAAAAGAGGAAGTCATTAAAGATGCAAGAAGGAGACTTGCTGCCAGTTCGAGATGAAGGAATTGGGTATGATGCACTACTTTCTAGCCATGGAGGTGTGGCAGAGTGCGGATGGAATCTCTCTTGGACAAGGGAAGTATGTAGTGGATATACTGAAGAGGTTTAGTATGATGGACTGTAAGGAAACCTATGGCATCAAACTTGAAGCTATTGAGTGATGCTTCATCAGAGACAGTTGATGCCACGATGTATCATCAGATGATTTGTTCTTTGATGTACCTGATGAATACAAGACCAGACACATGCTTTGATGTGAACCACCTGAGCCATTTCCTGATGGATTCGAGACATGCCCACCTGGTTACAAAGCATGCAGTGAGGTACATGAAGGGAACACTTGAGTATGGGCTCAAGTATGATATGAATCAGAAGACTAACCTACATGGTTATGTGGATTCAGATTGGTAGCACCACTAAGAAGAAGAGCAACTTGGGTTGCTTCTTCAATTTGAGATCTAGTATGGGCTACTGGTTTGGCAGGATGCAGTCCTGCATGGCACTAAGTACAGTCGAGGAAAATCATGCTGCCACTTGCTCATCTATTTGTGAGGTAGTATGTTTCTTTTGAAAGTTACTATTTGATTTGATTGATCTAACTTGCATTTTTGTATGATGCAGAGAGGAGCAGTGAATCTCCAATGTGCACTTCAAATCAAGGTTCCTTCCAAGGGGAAGTGATGAGTCCGAGAGCCTTTATGACATGGTGGAAAGCTGGGCCCCCCATGGTCAGATGTAAGCACTGAGCCTTTCTGACATCGTCGCAGGCTGGGCCTCCCATGGTCGGATGTAAGTGTTGATCCTTTTCGACGTGGTGGTAGGCTGGGCCTCCCATGGTCGGATGTAAGTGCAAAGCCTTTTTGACATGGTGGTAGGATGGGCCTCCCATGGTTGGATGTAAGTTCTGTTACTTTCTGACATGGTGGTAGGCTAGGCCTCCCATGGTCTGATGTAAGTGTTGAGCCTTTTTGACATGGTGGCAGGATGTGCCTCCCATGGTCGGATGTAAGAGTAGATCCTTTTCGACATGGTGGCAGGCTGGGCCTCCCATGGTTGGATGTAAGTGAAGAGCCTTTCTGACATGGTGGCAGGTTGGGCCTCCCATGGTCGGATGTAAGTGCTGAGCCTTTCTGACATGGTGGTAGGCTATGCCTCCCATGGTTGGATGTAAGTGCAGAGCCTTTTCGACATGGTGGAAGGATGGGCCTCCCATGGTCGGATGTAAGTGTTGAGATCCTGTCCGACATGGTGGTAGGCTAGAACTCCCATGGTAGTTGATGTAAGTGTTGTGTTATGTGTATTTGGGCTGTGCTCCATGTGATGATGAGATGATATGAAGATGATGAATATGATAGTAGGGTACATAGGTGTTGCAAGGTGTGTAATTAGTCATGGGATGCTCCCTCAGGATTTGCAGTGGCATCTAATCAGTCCTGGGAGATTTTACAGGTTTTACAAGAGGCATATAATAAGTCCTTGGATGTACATACTTGATGGATTTCTCACAGAGATGATGGAGACCTACAAAGAGGGCTAGGACTACATCCAGCATGAAAAAAAGCCGGCACTATAGAAAATTTTGATGACAGATAGTATGGGACGATGATCAAATTATAAGAAGATGATGGTAGCAACTATGATGAAAACTCTATGACTCTGTGATGATGATGATGCGATGAAGACCTGACTAGATGTGTTGATGATTGTATAGAGAGAGACTACCTTCCTAGTTAAGAGGGAGTGTTGATGTATTTGTAACTTCATGAGATATTCTATTGTATATTATCATTGTATCTTATTGTACCCCCATTGGGAATATGTGTTACCCCTTTACATGATTTCTAAATTGTGTCTAGATATTGAGGTACAACCTATGTTGTAAGTCGAGGCAATAGTCCCCAACGTAACATCATGTAATATGTAATTGTGGTCTCTCTAGGAGAAGTGGGCCCCATGTGAGATGGCATGTAGGCTCGAGTCTTATATTTGGTCAGTGACTTGAAAGGGTATAAATAGGGAGGCACTCTCCCTCATTTATACACACCACACACTCTCTAGGGCATTTTGAGAGAGAGAGAGAGAGTCATAGGAGGAGAGAAATATAGATGCTGAACATTTCTTATTACTGCTTTTGATCATCTTACTATTCTAAAGAAGTTTGCGGGGTTTTTTCCTTTATGGTATCCTCGATGAAAATATTTGTGTCTTGTGCATCTTTTACATTTTATGCATTTTGCTTTACTTGTTATTGTTTCAAATAAAGATCCTAGATAATCTAATCAGATATTAAGAAAATAGAACACTCTGAATCTCTTAAAGTCCTACTAAAGAAAGATATAGGATGCTCCAAACCTTCATAATTCTTCTGTAAAAGAACTGCAGCTATTGTAGATGCAAAGGAAAATGTTAAGAATTCCTTCGAACAATTTGGACTTCAATACTAGAGCCTCTTTAAGAGCCTGCATTATCTTCTCAAATGAATACCTTGCTTCAACTGTCCACTTCACTTCTTGATCCTTATTCAACATTCCTGAAATTTGTTTGATAATATCTGCAAAATTAGGAATAAAACATCTCAAAAAATTGGTTTTCCCAATAAAAGATTGAATTTCCTTTTTTTTCTTTTTCTTTCTATAAATATTAATTTTTAAGATGGGTTTAACACAATTAGGATCTATTTTAACTCCTTCAGCTGAAACTATGTGACCAAGGATCTTAACTTTGTTCATAGGAAAGTGAGATTTCTTTGGGTTCAAATAAAACCACAATTTTCTACATTTAAGGAAGGTTTGTCTCAAATGTTTAAGGTGTTCATCATCAGACTTATATAAAATGTAATATCATCTAGATAGATAACCACAAACGTTTATTTCTCACACATAAAGGCTATATCCATAGCTATATGAAATGTTGCATCAACATTCATAATACCGATTGACATTTTGTCGTACATGAAGGTTCCCTAAGGAGTGGTGAAAGATGTCTTTTCTCTGTCATCTACATGCACATCTATTTTATTGTATCTAGAAAAACCATCAATCATTGATATCCTCTAAGCACCACGGGGTCTTCACTTAGTGAAACCATGCCATAGCATGTTCGTTCGTGGCATATGAAACAATACCCCTATTTTCAAAAAATATTGGAAAATACCTCCCAAAATCATTTTTTAACCCCCTCCCAATATGCCTTCCCGATTTTAAAAAACCCCTATTTTCACTATATATTGCATGTATCCATTTTTTCATTTACATTTTTTATACCCCTTTATATTTCTACCTAGTATATTGACATGATACCCCACATACATTCTACAATGCACCTTGCTTCTTTCGATGTATATTCTGGATGCACATTACTTCACCCACAATGATCAACATCATAGAGATCACATTCATTTCCTAAATTAACACTAGTTTGTCACTCTTCCTTTGACCCTTTTCCTCTCAACAATGGACAGTCACATCAAGGTTCTACATGATGTCTAAAACATGGCTAAACACTCACTACTTGACACTACTTGACTATTTTTCAAAATCAAGAGAAAAAACACCAAAGGCTTGATAAAAATCAGAGTATATCTACACAAATATTGTTAAATTCAATTGACAAATAGAGATATGTTTTTACCTTTTTCCTCTCAACAATGGACAGTCACATCAAGGTTCTACATGATGTCCAAAACAAGTTCAGAAAACCAAATAACTAACTACATTTTCTAACCATTTGTCTCACATTTTTAACCAAATAACTAGCTACATTTCTAACCATTTGAAAACCAAGTTCAAGATATTTGTTTAAGCCTACATCATTTGCAATTTTGTTTATTATTTTATGGGAATGTCATGTTACATAACGTTACACAAAAAAACACTTTCAACATCTCCCCAGGATGGGTTGTAAGCACCTCCCTACTCTCAGTGCAATAAACAGATTTAGTTAAATATTAACACAAAATAAACTAGTAAAAGGGTAAAGTATTACTGTTAACTACTAACAAGAAGATTATACCTCAGTACAAAGTTCATGAGGAAACATTGCAAGTATTGAAGAACTATCCATATCAACAGGTTGTCCATCAAAGAGATGAGCCTGAAGCAATCTCTATGCTCGTTGTTGTGCAAGGATCTCTGTTTGTATATCTGGAGGAAGGGCAACAAGGAATTCTGGATCAATCTCCTCAGTAGTTGGTGGCTGATTATTTGTAGGTTGTGCCACCTGATTCTGCTGGGAAGCAAGCACCTCTATTCTTAACTCTTCAGGAAGAGCCTCTAGGAATGTAGGATCAATATAATTAGATCCCGCCACCATAGTATTTTGCTGCTGCTCACTGGGAGTATGAGCATGTACATTTTGACTACTCTCCCTGGCAATTTTTGGCTGAGCTTGTTCTCTATTACTATTTTCAGCTTGCACACCTTCCATATTTCCTGATGCATCAATCTGTCTGAGGTTTCCAGTTCCATCGACACTTCCAATTTCTACTTCCAAGATACGAAGGCTTTCACCTAATGTAGCACCACTACCACTACTATCTTGGCTCACAGCTTCACCATCACGCATGACTCGCTCATTGCGCTCATCTTGAATCTCAAGGTAAGGGTAAACAACACCTATAGTCTGAGTTCCTTGCTCCAAAGAAGCCTGTTGCAAAGGTTGAGTTGAAATAGTGTTGGTATTATTGGCACTATTATATTCAATATGGGATTGCCCATGTTCCTCAGTTCTTTGTATATCATTTTCCTGTGATTGTAGATTTTTTGTCATTCTAGTACCATCTTCTGCAGCTTGTGAAGCAATAGATTCACCTTTTTCCTATGATCTGGTGGTATCATGGGCCTGATCTGATGGAGTATCATCAACTGGCTGAGCTCTCTGTAATTGAGAAACAAACTGCTCCTCAATACCCAATGCTATGGTAGTGCCACTCATTTCTCTAATCTGCTGACTATCATAAGCCCAACTACTCGAATGATTTCCTGGCCATCCACTTCGAAGTGTTAAAAAAATCGAATCCAGATGGGATGGATCTGAAGTACTTTCAATATTACTCTCAGTGACAACCCTATCATTCTCTGCAATCTGTTATAGCGGATTTCACCACACTAGGTGAATCACACATTGTATGGCCTTCCCCTATCCCGCTGCAGACTCATTATTCCCTATGGACCATTTATTGTCTTTTGATGTATCATTGACCATCCCTAAAAACATTAGAAAAATGATATACGCGGCCTTTTCCCCGATAACCGCGTACATACGCGGATATTCCCTCTATAGTCGCGTACATCGGGATGTGTGCATAATCCAAAATTGTTGGACCGTTCCTTGCCTTGAATCCGACTCATATGACTCCTGGCCTTCCATATGCCTTGAGATCGCACGGATTCGACCTTTCAGTATCACTTTGGAAAGCTATATAAGGAACCATTGAGACATTGAAAGTATAAGAGAGAATTGAGAGTACTGAAACTATAGTCCATTGTTGCCAGAACTATACTTGAGTCTGCATCCCTTTGTCCCTTTGGAGCACTGTTGTGTTCTTCCCAAGCTTGCCGTTGCTAGTGAGCTTGCTATCGAAGTGATGGAGGATTGAGGGGGTGGAGGCCCAAGTGGGGGATTCAGTTTCTCCAGTTCGCAGACGTGCCGTCAGAGGTTGTCACTTGTAATCTCTGATTCATATTAATAGAAATATATTTTCCTGTCCAGTAATGTGTATTTGAATGAATGTTGCATCCATTGGAATATGTCAAATGCTTATACATTATTGATTATATATGCTAGAATAGATATAACACCATGAAATATAGTATGCTTGTATTGTTTACTTGTTGTTGAGGATGTGCTATAACAATTTAAGCTGAAGATTGGAAAGCTCAACGAGGATCTACTTCAACCGTCCAGAATAAGGTACGGGGTTCGATCCTTTAGTGTTAGATGTTTTTAATTTCTATTGCATATTGGGAAAGATTGATTTCTGGAGTCTAGCTGTCTGTTGTGGTACCCCAAGCCATAGGAATTTCTCTCCGTAACAGAATTGGCGACTCCGCTAGGGAGTTCCTAGTAATTGTCCTTTGGGGGTTGATATTTTGGCATTCAATGTATTTGAAGTGCTCTCTCTCTCTTGTTTCTGTGTCAGGTATGGGGGCATTTATGCCTGGTAGAGCCTGATTGGTGTGAATTTAGTCTCAGCTTGTCTGTTTGCCTGAATTTTTTGCATCTTTTTCTTCCTGTACGTGGTTTTGTCATTTACAGTCGCGTATACACATGGGTTCCTCTGGAATTTCCGCGTATACACGCGGGTTCACTGCGCATAGTCGCGTATACCCTGGTTTTTTACCTTTTTGTGGAAGATTGTGGATTGCTGGGTGAATGCTGTTAGTTGCTGAGTCTCCTTTGGCACTGCCTGAGTCAGTTAAGGCCTCTGTTTTTGACCAGAAACATTTCGTTTAGCCTAAATTTTTTTTTAGGAAAGTTCTTGTCATGGCATCTTTGATTTTTTGTTTGAGATTAGTGCATTAGAGTCCTTTTGCCTTAGTTCTTTGCTGGA
>LPNX010932423.1:0-88437 GCA_001517045.1 Pseudotsuga menziesii
GTTTTTAATTTTTGTCATCCAGTAAATGAAATGTACAATTAATTTATTAATGTCATTTAAAATGTAAACTTTTTGAAAGCCCTTCATCAATGAAGGGCTACATGAATATATAACCTTCACATGGGTTCTTATTAGCCTGATATCTAAAAGGATATCCATCTATGTGTTAGCCATTGTGTCACATGTAAAAAGTATACATATCTTATTTATGCATCATCATGTGAATTGGTTCCTATAGAGTCACCTTGGCTATTTTCCATAGAGGGTGTCTCTTTTTGAGGTGTCATATCCTCACCTTCATCTGACTGTCAGAAATTCATCATTACTACTATAGATTACTGCTTTCAATGGGTTAAGGCCATGTCTTTTATATACATTTTAGGCATTATTATAGCCCATTTCATCCACTACCATATCATTTGTCATTTTAGTGTGCCTAGTACTACTATCACAGAGAAAGGTACTCTGTTTAATTTAGAATAGGTTAGCGAACTTATATAAAAATACCATGTAACATAGGCATTCTCTTCCCTAGACTTACCATGATACAATTTCCAAGCAGAGGCCACGAATAATACATTTTGACACATTCTTAGTTACATAGTTACGTATTCTCTTCAGCAGTAGTATACTCTGTTGATTCTACCAGAATGTTGTTAATATTCTCTTAAGCCTTGGAATATGTTCTGGTATTCGTCAAGAATGTTGTTAATCTGTTGTTGTTGTTGGGAGCTACGCTGGTCGGTGAGTCGACTTGTTGTTGCAGTCTTCCTGGAATGTTGAGGATTTATCATGATTAATGCAAAATTTTGAGCATGATTAATAAGCTTCTTTGTTTGTTTGGAAAATATCATAGCAACCGTTGATAAGCTTCTTTATTTTTCTGGCTACCATTATCCACAATCAAATGTAATGGATTTTTTCAAACCCATATTTGTGTATGGAATAGGAATTCTCGTTCCTCCTCATCGACGATATTCGAGGCTGTCGAAGTGGTCAAGGTTGAAGCTAAGAGAGTTGATGCATCTGGATCAGATTCTACTAGGGTTTTGTCAGATAAGTTGGATGTCGACAATTTTGCCAAAAATGTCTTCCAAGCTTTGCATTATGACGTATCATGCCATGCTGAACTATGATAATCACACCATTTCCCAGTAGGAGCATGTCTGATGCGATCCTTCTTGTCTTTCTGAAATTTATTCTTTTGATGATTAGGCTTTGGCAGAGTTGGCTGAGAAGGGTTCTTGAACTTGTCGGAGTCGGCTGGTGACTTCTTATCGGATGTTCGACATGAGGGCTTGTTTGCGAAACGTGTTTTTCCTTTCTGTTTAGCTTCAAATTTGCTGTCGTAATGAAATGAAACTACAAGCATACTGACAGTCAGAAACTCCATCACTTTCTGAATGTACAGGGATAACCATGGCCTATTCACCACATGAAAAATGAGATTGGATTGTGTACGTGTTGTGTTGCGTCCAAAGTGTATGGGTTACTTTTTATAATGATGATGGTTGTGGTTAGATTAAATTTGATTTATCACATTTAAGAAAAATAATTATATGTTTGGTTTTATCAAAATGTTAAGTATAATTTATTTTTTATATTTTTTTTACATTTTTATTATATTCTAATTTTAAAATATTTGTTATATTATTAATTTTATAACTCATTATAATGTTTTAAAAATGTATTTAAATAAATTTAAAAAAAAAACAAAGTGATACTTTTTTTTTAAAGTTCACAATCTTCATTTTAAACATGATCTCCGCGGTGGATTTGAACCTTCATTTTAGCTCAAATTTGAACAACTGAATTGTCTTTAAGAACTGGATTTTTCACTAGCAATCTACAATTTGCAGTGGAATTTGAACTTGCGATATATGGAGAAATTTGAACCTATGATCTACGATGAAATACATATCAATATCAGGTATGGGATTGGGTTTCTATTCTTTTGGATGATCTCGGTGATCTGGAGCATTGAACTCCACCCCTCCGATGGAATGTGGATGCACATTGTACTCATATTTATGAGGGTGAGACTGGTTTTCTAATATAGTAAGGCTTCGTTTAGGGAAATACTTCTACAAATCAGGTGCACAAGTCATTACAAGCGAGCATTATATCCAAGCGAAGTCTATGAAGAGATCTAGGTTTTCTAGGTCTAAGGGATCGAGCACCCAAACGCTCAAGAATCCTTGCAAGCGATCCAATTAATATGACCAGAAGATCAAACCTTAGAAAATATGGTAATATGTCTTGAAGAGACTCACTTTCATACTCAGCCAAAAAAATAACACTCCCTGCATGCATGAAAAACCAGCTCTAGGCTAACTGATAGTGATCTAATTGATTGTAACTGGAGGATAACTAAACATAACTGCTTACCTACCACAACCAACTAAAAGTGACTGTTGGTGGCACTCAGAGTGGGCTCCTATAATGTAGGGATTGATCCTGGAGGCACATAAACTCATGCATGAAGATGCAGTAAGTTGCAAATAACCTCTAGGTGTGTCCCTCATACACTAGTACAGTGATAATAGCTTCCTAAGTTAGGATAAATGACCAAATAGACTATATTGAACAAATGAGGATTAATTAATCCTAACACCCCCCCTTAATCCTAACTTTGGACAACTAGGGCCAAAAGTCACCCATACAATCTAAATGAATAAAATACTACTTAATAAAATAAGGAAAATGGGGAAAAAATCATGGGAAAAAACCCCCCTCAAATTAAGTAGGTAATTAGGAAACAAGCTTCCGTACTTAATAGAAAATTTGTCTCTTTGAGCAAAAACTTGTGAAAAAATTGCTGCAATTTGCAACCGTGTGTGGAGAAGTAATGTAAAATATTGGTTCTTCTGTGCATCAACATCTAGGGACTGTGCATGTGAAATTTTCCATCTTCTTCCAATCTGATGATAGATAGGAGAAGGAATAATTCCTTTATCTCTTCTTTCTGGAGGAATAGTGACTTGATCCAATTTGTTCTTTAGTGGACCGAATTATGGATCAGTCTTCACCTTAAAGTAGCATCTCTTAGGAAGTTGTTGCACCTCACTAAAGAAAGTGAAACTGAATGAGAGAGTGCAACATGTTCATTCTGATACTGGAACCTCGTTCTTCTTCTGTCATCTGGATCCCCATCAACATTCCCAACTGCTTCAATGAGGTTTGGTCCCATTTAGGCTTCTGATTTGGAATATGAGTTGGGTCTAGATCTAGATCCTCTTGAGGTTCAATCTCAATATAGAGATCATGTTGATCTTGTTCCTCATCTTCTGAATCTAAAACTTTACACAATACATCATTAACAAAAGGTGTAGATAGAATATTTTTACCTCCCCTTTCGAATGGTTGTTGAGGTTGTACTAGATCTGAGTATTACAGAAAGTGTGAGGATTCATATGCCTTTGAGGCATCGTTTGTCACACCCTTCGCTATAATCTTCCCAGTTGATATATATGTGACCTCCACTGATTTGGAGCCAAATACTACTCTCTTTGGTGAGCCAGTATGTGTCATCTGGTATACAGATAACAAATTTGCAACTAAAGAGGGAACATATAGTACATTTCTGAACACTCCATGTTTTAACTTGATAGAACCCTTTCCTTCAGCTCGAATTTGGGTATCATCACCCATGTGAATACTCAGACCATTTGTATTATTTAATGAAGAGAATGATTCTCTATATGCAACCATATGATTGGAGGCTCCTGAATCAATGAGGAAGACATGTAATTTTGAACAACTAGCCTTTAGTGCATGGCATCTTTCATCATGATCTTCAGTCTCTTCTCCAGAGTCAGACTTCCTTGCACCTTCAGAAAGGGAAATATTGTGTTTCTCAAGGATTTTTTCCATTTGATCAATGGTATTCTTCATACAATGACTTTCTGTATATAAGCCTCTCATATAGTACGAGCACTGGGTCTTCTCAATCTTCTTCTTCTTCTTGGAACCTGAGGCTCCATTGGAATATTTTCGATTCTCCTTTGGTTTCCAATCAGTATTTTTGGTCTCCTTCCCTTTTTGCTTCCCTCTTTCTTGCGCATTGATAGAGTCTCCAACTAAGAGTGTCTAATTCTTGGAGGTTTGAAGCACTCCCATTTGGATCAATTTTCCTTTCTCCTGGATCAAAGACTCTGCAAAAGCATCTAGATAAGGCATTTTCCAATTTGGAATGGAAACTCTTCCATAATGGAAAGTAGAGACAAACACTAAAAATTATTAGCCAAGCTTGCTCATAATTGACAGCACAAGTTGCTCATCCTTCCTTTCTATCCAACATTGTTTGCATTGTAGTACAAGATCTTTGTATTTCGAAAATAATTGTTGAATAGTCTCGAAACTATTGGGTTGTAGCGCAATGAGTTCATTCTCTAGAATATGGCCTCTAAGCTCATCTTGTTTTCCAAACAAATATTCAAGCTTGTCCCATACTTCCTTTGGATTTCTGAGTCCCTCAAGGTGAAACAAAAGATCCCTGGATATGTGAATGCACGCGAAGTCGAAGGCTTCAACTAGCCGGTTTAGAAACTTGGATTTCTCAACATACTGATGGGGCTCATATTCTCTTCCCATTTTCATCCTAAACATTCAGTTTTTGTGCAAGGCCATTTGCATATATGTCCTCCAATCAATGTAATTGAAGGGTGTAAATATTCTAGGTGTAAGAGAAGAAGAATCCCCCATTTCATTGTATGCTGATCAGTTAAATATTTCAAAAGCTACATAGGTATCTGCAAAAAAATCACTACAAAACAAACCAATTTATAATCATTTGTCAGTTAATACCTTTCCACCTCGACGTGTGCAATTTTTCAAAGTCCGTCACACCTGGATAGACTTCTCTTGACAGAATCTAGAGGGATCAATGTTATGATTCCAAGAATTATGTGGAAACTGAGCTGCTTCTAGTGCAAGCATGGAGGTCTCAGAGGTTTGTTGTTGGCTTGAACATAGGCTCTGATACCATGTTAAATTTGAGAACCATAGATCTACAAGACAATATGAGAGCTATTGGAAAGGAATAGTGATGTGGAATAATTAAGATCAATATACACTTAGTAAAGAATTCATGACAGATAATTCAGATAAATCAGACAAGAATTGCTGAGATAATCACAACATTAATATTCATTAATTAATCAGTAATACAATGGTATTATAATAAATAGAATTCTAATACTGTGGATAGGATTCGAATCTACCAACTCTAACTGACTGTTTAGATAACTCAGTGTGGAAAAATCACAGCTGGAGCTCACTAATTTAACTCCGTATGTCTAAATCAGTCTACAATCAGTTAACTGGTGAGGTAGGTGGAAAAAATGCATCACACTCCCTGCATGCATGCAAAAATGGCGCTAGGCTAACTGATTGTAATTGGAGAATAAATCAGCATAACTGCTTACCTACCAAATCCAACTAAAGGTGACTGCTGGCGGCACTCAGAGTGGGCTCCTATAATGTAGGGATTGGTCCTGGAGGCACATAAACTCATGCATGAAGATGAAGTAAGTTGCATATAACCTCTATGTGTGTCCCCCATACTCTACTACAGAGATAATAACTTCCTAATTTAGGAAAAATGACCAAATAGATTATATTGGATAAAGGAGGATTAATTAATCCTAACGTTTAGAACTGGTCAGCCATAAGTAGATAAGTTTCATCTTGTTGTTGTGTCAGTTGGTTATGGATACTTTCATAACTGTCTAGTATGAATTCGACTATGTTTTGTAATTTGTCAATTGTCCTTTCCAATTAGGGTTTTGGTAAGGGTCCAATAATCTACTCCACTTTTGATGAAAAGACTACCCAAGATTTATCCTAATCATCCTTCAAGGTTTTAAGTCTTTTAATATTTTATGACCATCCTTTATTGCATTATTTGGTGGAAACTCTACCGAATTCATCTAAATCCTTGTCTCACGCTTTGGATGGTAAGAAGACGCTTTTTTATGATGAACTTGCTACCTTCTCTATCGAAAAAGTAAACTAGGGATCACTTTTGGGTTTCTGGATTTTATTGCTTTTCTTTGAATTCCTTTGTTGACTTGTGCCAAGGGTTGGAGTCGTCTGTGGTGCGGTTGATGTAGCCAAGGTCGAAGAGGGTGGGGTTGAAACAGGTAAGGTCGAAGTAGGGGGAGTCAAAATAGGTAGATTCAATGCAGGCAGAGTTGAGACAGGAAGAGATGGAGAAGTCATGATAACAGTTCAAATTGTGATGGTTGAAAGGGGCAACAACGAAGTAATAAATTGTACTAACTGAAAAAAGGGGTAAAGATAGTATTAAAGGAATAGTCTGTGTTTAAATAGGTACTATGGTGTATTTAGGATGAGTTGGGTGAGTAGTCAATGGTAAAGGAATAAGATTAATCGCAAGGGTTTCGACGGTAGTATGTGTTAACAGTAGAGTCGACTTTGGCAGACTTCAAGAAGTAATAGCGATGATGATCAAAGAGGGAATGGAAGGTTTTATCAATGTATTAAGAGAAGGGAGTTGGAATGGATTCTTTGGGGATTTTTCAGCTGAAAGTGGTTGAATAGGTGGAATAGCCAACTAGTCGAGCGATGTTACAATTCATTTGGTTAGTTGGTGTAAAGAATGCAAAAAAAGAACAAAGAAATTGGGTGAAGTTAGGAATCATGGTTAAGGGGAAGGATCTAGTACCATTATTGACTATTGTTCCTCTTCAATATTTGTTGAAGAAGGAGGTGGGATTTGTCTGACACATTTACAGGATCATCTAGATGAGGAGTCTGTGTTAACTTGATTATTTTATTTGGAGGTGAAAATAATGTAGTATTTTTCTTTGGAGTAGTCATCATCACTAGTCTTATCTATTCATTAAAGTTCTTCAGAATATAGAGCTTAGTCGTCACTTTATTCTTAACAGCTTCAATAATAATGTCCTTGGATTATTCCCATAATCCTACGAGGGCTTTTTGTTGGTGTTGATGACAATAGTTGTTTTATTTTCTTGGATTGTTTCCTAGTAAATTTTCCTTTGACATTTTGTTGTAAATTAAGTATTTGCTTGACGACTCAGTCGATCTTGTCCTTGAGTCGAGTTTCATTGAATTTGAGCTTGACTTATTATTTAATAATGGGTTCTACTTCTTCATCTTCCTCGATCATTTCATCACTTGGACCAAATGTAGTAACGTACAATACAGTTTCAAATTGGTCTTCATTTCCTCCATCAAACAAGGGCTCAATGAGCTTCAATTGTGTGCAGTAAGATATAGTCGAAACTAGTAACACAATATTTGAGTATCTAGCAAGGTCATCAAATATTTGTTGGAAATTTAAGTAGCAATCCAACTCTTGTGAAGTTCCTCTTGCGCCTTGCATATACCATGCCCTAGTATGTTCAAGTTCGAGCTAGATGTGGGTCATTGAGGGAAGACTTCATAAAACATATTGGGGCACTCTCAAATGATTTCATTTTGTTTTGATTACCTGGAACCATTTTTCTAGATAAGTCTTAACTTTTTTAGGGTGTTGCGATGACCCCTTTTGTGCAAATATTCAGAAATTGTTCATCAGGGAAACTTGTTTGTTAGTGAAATTTGGTTCGCCGACTAGAATAATCCTTAACATAAATATCTAGATGAGGAGTGGAGGGAATCGAATTACTTGACTATATTCTTGACATTTTTCACAATTTGTCTTGATTATCATCGTAGGTTGGTTGACCCAATTGAAAACGTTTTCTTCATATGCAATGATTTTGATGACCTATAGCATTTGAAGTTTTTAGTCAGATGGTCAACCAAATCTTGTTAAAGAAAGCAACACTATCACTATTGTCTATTTGATAGTTTAATATAATATTTTGTTTATAATGAGTCCTTTTAAACTTTTACCTATTGGGGACCCTGTGAGTTCTTCCAGAAGTGGGATAGGCTTAGTTGTAAGTGGTATTAGTATTCCTTTACTTGAAAGACCTATTATGTGGCCAACTAGTGATTCTTTTATTTCTATGGGATTGTCTATCCAAATTTTTTCATCATGGTAGTGGTTGATGATGAATTTTTCAATGAGATCCTTTATATTTTCATGGGAAGCTATTAGTGGAAAGTTTAAATAATTGTGAATTTTGGTAGTTGAAAATATAATAGCTTCTTCTATACACTTGTTATCCTTGATGTGTTGGCTCAACCCTCAACCAACAAAACCCAGTCGATAGGGGTCCCCTCTATCGATACTCAACTCACTGCGATCTCCCTGAGCATCGGCCTAGATAGATTTTACCCCGTCCAGCAACACCCGCAGAGCGAATGAGGTCTCACTCGAGATGTTCAAGGGAGGGCTAACGGAACCAAGTTTCCGCAGTATAGAAGAGGGTTAGGGCATCGACAGTTCATCAGCTCAACAACCATATTAGATCAACTTATCTAATAGAACCATTCATTATCACACATCATTCATTCATAATTGTAACAGATCTAGATTGGAAAACAGAACAGCATTGATAAACACTAAACCATCGTATCATAGATCCATGTTTCATATTTACTTAGCGTTCATCATCATATTTGCAGGAACAAAAAGACAAGAAAAGACAAAAGAAGATAATAATGATTCAGATCAACATCGATCTTGTCATATTACTTCTAAGCAATCACCCACATATCAAAACAGATAAAATTCATCTCATACAGATAACAACTTGTTCTCCCTATGTATCGATCAATCTCAATACCGTATACACCGATCTCAACTTCTATATCCGTTCACAATTCCTCTTTCTATATATAGGCTTGTGCCTTTACATTCATGGTCCACTTCTAACAACCTTCTAACTAACTTAACTGACTAATGACCAATATCCACAAAAAAATTTGAACAAGTACAATAAGTGACACAAAATAATCAAAAGTAGTCTATCTTTCTCCTATCGCGCTATCTCCGTCTTGCGCGGTGTCTTCTATGATTACGCAACATCTGTGATGTTGCGCAACTTATCCTAAACCCTTTCCAATTGCCCCCTAACATAGTCTTATGGCTCATCCCCGAGCCACGTTAGGTAGACTTAGTGTACTCATTGATTTTAATCTTGAAGTCTTCGTATTGCTGAGAAATT
This sequence comes from Pseudotsuga menziesii, assembly GCA_001517045.1. Taxonomy (NCBI): domain Eukaryota; kingdom Viridiplantae; phylum Streptophyta; class Pinopsida; order Pinales; family Pinaceae; genus Pseudotsuga; species Pseudotsuga menziesii. Next base: position 9,108 of record LPNX010932423.1, read on the forward strand.
TCTATAACTTGCGCTTTGACTTCTCACCAACATCATGACATGCAAGGCGACCCTGCTTCAGCAGGTGCTCCACCATCTTGGCATTGACCTCTTTCTTGTCCTCCTGCATAGCCTGCAGCACAACGACTACTTTTACTGATAGTTGTGCACCAATCTCCTGGAACTCATCGAGCTGGTCACTATGTTTCCGCTGTCGCTCCTGTGCCTTCGCATCCGGTTGTTGGAGCTCCTTCAGTTCTACAGAATGTGTGATCGACACAATTGGTGGCATTGTCCTTAAATTCATCTTCAATGTTGCCAACTGGGTCTCAGCTTCCTGCAATTGCTTGGTGAGTTGATCGAGCTGCTCATCGTGAACAACATTGCCCCAAAATTGTGTTTTTGCTTCTATGATCTTCTTTGCATCTTGCTCCATGTCGTCAAATTGTCCCACAATCCCTTCGATGGCATTCTTCTGCTCTACAACCTTCTATGGTGGTGTCTCTAGGTAAACCATGGCATTTAACAGGCTGTTGTCCAACTGGAGCTATGCAATAACTTCTCCAATTCGCTTGGCCTTGGAAACTGTGTCCATCTCTGTTGTGATTTTATGGATGTACTGGCAGGCATTTGTAATGGTCTATTCTACCTGCCTCTGACCAGTGATCAGCTGCGCCTTCTCAATAACAAGGTGGTCAATTTCCTTTTTCAATTCAGTAATCTCCTCAGCGGCCTTCCTCTTTAGTTCGTCATGCACCATCTTCAATGCTTCGATCTCCTGCACTCTTTCTGCTGTTAGTTGCTCCTTTACCTATTGCAGCTCCTCTACTTCCTTCCTTAGTTTCTCATCTTCAACTTGCACCCCTAGATATCGGTCATCGATCTCCTTCTTCCTATCAGCCAACTCCTGATTGGAGACTTGCTGCATATGTACTAGCATCTGGGTTGATAGTTTGTTGATGTCCAACGCAATACTCTGGAGCTGTTGCAGTGAGGAGTTAATATCCTCTCATCCAATGTCGATCGTAGTCAGGGGAACCTGAACGTTCCTGGCCCGCGGCTCAGTGCTAATCGACGCGAATTCCTGCACAACTGCAATTTCTGGTCCTCTTCTTGCTACAATATTATATATGGAATCTAGCTTTGTACATACCTTGGCAAAACCTTCTTGAGCAGACCTCCGCATTTATTTTGCGGCAATGTCATATGAGTCCATGACGGCCTTAATAAGCCACTGTAATTGTGCTTCCAATGTGGATCTGGTACTATTGTTGGCATCTTGGTCCATTTTCTGCTTCATCCTAATCTCTTTAAAGATGCGTTGCACCTCAACATCGACGGGGGTTTCTGTGGAGGATTCTCCATCAGAGTCGTGGTGACTTTGTTGCTCAGCTCCTCTGACCGGATCCTCTGGTGCGCCTATGGGTGGTCCTGTCGATACTTCCTCAACACTTACTGGTTCACACCACTCTGTCGGCCAATCTTAGATCAAGGTCACGGTGAGCCTAGATGTGAATAGTGTGCGTCCCTATAGTGAACCGCATAATTCCTTGATACTTGACCGCTGCTGCATCTGATAGACGTGGAATTTTGATGGCTGCTGCTTGTAACGCCTCCCAGTAGACCCAAAATTGGATTGCATAATCCACTTGTTGACTAGCCTCTTCTACCCACCACAAATTATGCTATCAAGAGCCTTTGCATACTTTAACATCCTCTACATCCATGCTTTGGTAGTCTTCTGGCTCCACCCAAGCCACTAACATGATCAAGATCAGTAACCAACTGTAAGTAAAGTGCCGCTCCCCGGCATGGACCGCGACCGCATCCTCTGTCAACTGATTCAACAAAAAGCGGGACCAATTCATTTGGACTCCCTCAGTGTACTGCTACGCGCATGTAATCACCCCCAAATTGCATTGAACCAGGCGATTCTTTCTTACAATTTTACTTGCCAAAATTTGTGCGCTAATACGCATGGACATCTCATTAATACTATCAATGCGATATGCTCTATCATTGCACTGCAAATAATACCTCTCCTTCAACCGTGCAGCAAGCTGCTTATCATTATCTCTTCCTCTGAAGTATTGTGATGGGTCTTCCCCATCCTTTGGCAACCCTGTGATCTCCGAGATCCATTCCACCGTAATCACGATTGCAGTGCCCAATGATATCGTTCCTCCATGAAAACACAGCAAAAGCTATTTGACACATGCATTAGCTTCATTCAACTACCCAAAATGCGGCATGTTGATAAGCCCCAACAACCCAGATTTGTTCATCCCTTATGCCCATGGTTGTGGAATGCACTCAATTGGGCCACTTGCGACTGAAGGGAGTGACTCATAGGGCTCATTCGCTACATCCTTCCACAACAACAAATCATGGTCCTCATACTTCATCTTTATCAATGCAGGGACAATGTCAATGGTGCATGTCATTCCTGCTAGCAGCAGCGGCATTTTTGGCTGATACTTATGATTTTGGTCAGACGTCAAGGTTTCACACCAGGGAGAGTGGGAGAAATGTACCCTGGAATATCCTTGACAGAGACCCAGGTGCAGACAGTATATTCTACCGCTCCAGAGCTGGATGGTCCCGATTGGGCAACGGTGTCTTCTTGTGCCCTGGTTGATGTCTGTGTCTGCCTCTTGGTTGGCACTGAGAAGCGCTGTTGCTGCCCCCCCCCCCCCGTTTCTTCAACGGGATGCTAGATGACCCAATCTACATTATGGTGACTTCTTTAATGATGGAAACGGGGCGAATGGGTGAGTCCTGTTCACTATAAATCTCGACTGGGATTACTCTACATCCCACACCACTAACCCACAGTCGAGAGGCACTCTCACCTTCACCCTATAACTCTCCCAATCCACTCGACTCTCTTTGCAGACCTATCTCACTCACTCTCTGCAACTACAACTCAGATCACTTGTGCTTCCATCCTGTGTCAAACCCCATTATATAGAATATAGGCGATCCATCCTTCATCATTACTAAATCAGCCACGGTGATCATGACTAAATCCTGCATTAATTACTCAAATCCATCGTCGATTCTACAAACCCAACGGTCAGATCATCCATAAATGCGTGTCTCTTCAACATGTGTCACCGGCTAACTGCTCTTAACTACCCGTATTTATTGCTGAATTGACTATATCATAGCCTTGCAGCTGTCGTAGTCTGGTTACCAAACTATGCTTACTACCTCATATTCTTGCGCATCCCCTTTCCTCTGGCACGCCTTTCCTTTATCTATCCTACTCCTTTTTTTTCTTTTTCTTTTTCATTGCGCAGTGCCTCAGGAATTACGCGGTTCTTTCTCCATCCGATATGGCTTCAAGCGGCTGTCATTCACAAGTTTTGGCAGCACCGTCCCATCTAACTACTGCAATTGAACGACACCCCCAGAGGTAATAAAGTTAACAAGATAGGGTCCTAACCAGTGCATATGTAACTTACCTGGATTCTTCAAGAACTTCCTGTCGTAGAGCAGTACTAAATCTCCTTGCTGAAACTGTTTGTTTTTATATGACGATCATGCCACGCCTTCTGTCGATCCTTCTCGAAGCGCTGATGGAATCCGGTAATAAAACGGTCTTCTTGAAGTTGTATTAACTGCGTTGCGTGCTCCTCCAGCACGACTTCATCATCCATTCCTATCACGACTGTAATGCGCAGACTGGGGACGATGTAATCCATAGGCATGACTGCCTCTTGCACATATACTAATTTGAATGGTGTTTTCCCCGTCAATCTATTGCAAGTGGTGCGATATGCCCATAGCATAGCTGGGATCTTCAAATCCTAGTCATATCAATTATCATTACATACCTTTGTAAGCGCATGCTCCAAGATTTTGTTGAATGCCTCTACGGTCCTATTTGCCTTCAGATGATATGGTGTACTTTTCTTGTGTTGTATCTACAGTTCCTCCGTCAGTGCCCGTACTGTGGGATTGAGAAAATGGCTTCCCTGGTCACTCATTAATACTCTTGGACACCCAATCCACGTCACAATGCTATCAAATAGGAATCTTGTTGATGTCCCAGTAGTGCACTCCACAATTGGGACAGCCTCTACCCATCTTGTCAAGTAGTCTATTGTTGTGATTATGTACCGCACACCAATTCTTTTTCTGGGTGGGTTGATTGTACCAACAAAGTCTACAACCCACTTCTCAAAAGGTTGCAAAGTACCTACGATACTAGCGGCATATCATATCACCACGATGGTCTCCCAGTGCGTTGACATACATCGCAACTCCGTGCATAGTCTGTCTCATCGTTATGTAGGGTGGGCCACCATAGCCCTACGCGAAGCACCTTCCTTGTTGTTGCATGACCCCCGTAGTTCCCTCTAGTGACTCCTGCATGTGCTTATTCTAAGATATGCCCTTGTTCATGTGGTAGGACACATCGCCTCAATATTTCATCTGGTCCCAGCTTATACAGGTGTCCGACAATCAACTGATAATCAGAAGCTTTAAACACAAACTACTTCTTTTGACTCGTGGAAAGTTCTTTTGGTGCGATTCCTGTCGCCAAAAACTGAATTATTGGGGCATAATGGTCATCTTCCATGTCAACTTGAAATAACTACGCATCGGGTAGTCTATCTTCAATATTAGTAGGTTCTTCGCCTGTTTCAATTCTGGATAAATGATCCAGGCTAGCGTTCAAGTGACCTAGCTTGACAATTGTGTCAAAGTCAAACTCCTGAAAGAGAAGTAACCAACGGCATATCTTCCCCCTCAACATAGGCTCATTAACCAGGTACTTCAAAGAAGAGTGGTTAGTAAACATCTTGAAGTGGTCGCCTAAAATCTAATTCATGAATTTTTGCAGCGCATAGACCATTTCCAGACCTTCCCGCTCTATGGTTGTGTAACTTTGTTCAGCAAATGACAACTTCCAACTAGCGAAAGCAATTGGGTGATCCAAATCTCCTTCTCCTGGCTATGCGAGCACTACTCCTAGCGCAATAGAATATGCATCAACATGTACGTGGAATTCTTTGTTCTAATATGGGAATACAAGTATTGGTGCTGAAGCCATCTCGGCCTTCAGTGTGTTGAAGCTACCTTGACATTCTAGACTCCATATGAAGACAACATCATTCTTTAGTAGTTTCTCCATCGGGGCGGTGATGGCAGCATATCCTTTAATAAATTTGCGATAGTACCCAGTGTGCCCCAGTGTTTCCCTGAGCATCTTTACATTTGTCAGTGGTGGCAAGCTCAAAATGAGTGTTATCTTTGCAGGATCAACCAGTAATCCTTGCTTGCACACAATGTGACCCAATAGGATCCCAAATGGGGCGCAGAAAATGCACTTCTTGGAGTTCAGCACAATCTGATGTTGTCAACACCTCTCTAGAATCAGTCGAATGTTGGCCAAATGGTCCTTGATTAGGCCATAAACTGTCCAATCATCCATATACACATGTAGGAATTTCTAAATGAAATATTTAAACGCCGCGACGACAAATCGGGAAAATATTGCAGGCGCATTCTTCAACCCAAAAGGCATCACCGTGTATTGGAAACAGCCCCACTCAGTGACAAAGGTAGTTTTGTGTCGATCCTCCTTAGCAATTCTGATATGGTGATAACTAGAGAATCCATCGATGAAAGAGTTCATTTCTTGACCGCCTACTCCTTCAAATACTTCATCAGTGAATGGGGTCGAAAATGGGTCATGCATACAGGCATCATTCAATTTTCTTAAGTCGACACAAATCCGAACTTCACATGTTTTCTTGTCTTGGACCACCATGGGACTGATCCATTCTAATTCCTCTACTAGCTCAATGATTCCAGACTCCAGCATCTGGTCGAGTTCAGCCTTGACTCTTTCTTTGTACCACGGATTTAAGCGATACGGCCTCTGTCGCACTGGTTTCGCATCTGGTTTTAGTGGGATCTTCATTTCTTCGAGATTGCTCAGTATCCCCTTCATCTTTGAGAACTTAGTCAGAAAGAGATCTTGAAATTCATGTAGTAGGTATATGATTCTTTCCATGGTCTCCTCATCCTAATAGTCCCCAATACTGGCAAACTTGGGGTTCTCTTCTGTCCCAATGTTAACCTTCTGTATCTTCAATGGCTGACTCATGGGATCAGTCGGTACATCTAGTGTTGCAACATCCCTACTTCCTTCTATCTCTGAGATATTGATATTATGTAGTTCATCATCATCTTTACGCTCTCTAGACATGTTATAGTATTCCATTATCGACTACATATGGCAATGCGCATGTGGATCCACAGGGTATGTGACTAGTACAACTTTTAGGACCACATCCCGAATAATCTAAAATGCATTGTTAACATCGGGGTTAGCATCTGCAAAGCGAAAGGTCTACGCAAAACAAACCATCAACTCCTCCCAAGTGGTTATGTCCCTTCACAGCTCCGCGGCTACATACCATGATCTTAGCATATCATCTAGGGTGTGAATGAAGGCATGGACCCTTTCATCCTTTGGTCGTGATGCCCATAATGTTTGGAATTCCCTCAAATGACTACTAGGGTCATTTTGTCCATCATACCTCCCAGCATGGTATGCCTCTATGTTTTCGAAGTGAACTGTCATTAAGAATCCACACTGGGCCCATCCAGTAATTTTTTTTTGTGAGTTTCCTGCCAGCGCACTGGAGTAGAATTTAGTGCTTCCTCCAGTGCCAGCAATCGTTGCGGTTCTGAGACCTTTTCTTCAAATTCCATTAAGAATGTAGACAGTTCAGGAAACACTTCATACATTGGTAATTCCACAATCTCAGTCGCAACATGGTGCAATAACTATGTGATTAATCCACACTTCCTAAAGGACACCTCAGGCATTCAATTTTGCTAATTTTCTAGCGCATCCTCAGAATCAAAAGACACAGAACTAGTGTTGCGCCAACCAAGTTGTCCGTCACCCGTGGGGTGAACATGATATTCAAAGATATTGTAGGAATGATCCCACCCCCTGAAAACTTCATCTTTTACTGGTTCAATGTATCGTTGGCATTCATCAGGGCCCATAGGCGCGATGACCTGAATATCTTGGTTCTATAAAGTCATCATCCTCTTCTTGAAGTTGATGACTTCCATGCTATCATTGGCCCATCCAAACCCTAGCAGAGCATGGAAGGAACCTTAACTGCTAACAACTTCGATTACATAAAAATCAGCATGAGTCCTCATACCTTCAACATCTATGCCAAGTTAGATACTCGTCCAATTAGTTGCACCTTAGCCTGATTGGCTAATTGTAGCTGCACTGGGGATCATCCCAATGTCAGCTGCCCCATATTTTCCCATATCTGCTTTGTTAAGATATTTACGTCTGACCCTAGATCCAGAATGACCAAGTTGACTTCATAGTCTCCAGTCTGAATATTCATACACATCTCCTTGCTTGTCTTTTTCTTATGTAAAGAGTTCACCGCGGACTCCTTACCCGGACGATGCAACAAATTTTCAATCTCAGCTAAAGCAGTTGGGTCTTTCACTAGATATAAATAAATCTCAAAGAATTGCTACAAGGTACCATGTTGTCCTGATGGTCCTCCCTCTAGTGTAGAATCAAAAGCGAAATGCATTTCAATGACATACGACTTACCAATATTTCTGACGATTACATCCCATGCTCCAAAAAAATTTCCTTTTTAGTTGTGATATCGAATGGTGCCTTATTCTGTCTAGCTAGTCAAATTTGTGGGTGGGGCCCATCCTCTCCTATTGTGGTTCCTATGTGGGTGACAACGACAATGTCGACATCTATTATTATGGTCTCCCTTGAGATCGGTGCTACCGTTGGCCCTTGATTCTAGTTAATTGGGCGATTCTGAGTCAGCGACGGATTTTGGTTCAACGAGGGGTTCATATGTTGGTTCACTGTCTGATTCTGGATAGGAGCTTGATTCTATTGCTGCAACTGGTTCTATTTTTGTAGCTAATTCTGATTCTGGACCTGATTCAGGCTCTGTAACTGAGGAACATTCCTAGCCTGCCATCTCGCGATTAGTTGTGGGAAGTTTTCGACCGTAAGATCAATCGTCGTGCAATGTGTACATGAGCATTACAAGTGTGGGAAATCCCTCTAATAGTTCCCAAGTACCCCAAAATCATAACATTGGACTAATCCGCGACCTCGTCCGAATCCTCCTCCTCTTCGTCGGAATCCTCCCTGTTGCTGGTACCGTGGCTAAGCCACTTGTTGCGGCATTGGATTGGGTTTCTGCTGAATGTATTGTGCATCCTGAAAATACTGTGGCTGCAGCTGAGAAATCTTCATTTGAATGTACTACATATGTGGCGCAAATTGCGGTTGTGGTTTGAACTGTGGTTGCGGCTTCTATGGTAGAAATTGCATCGACGACGACGATGTATACTGTGGTTGCACATTCACTATTTGAGGTTGCATCTGTGGTGGTTGTACGGCGCGAGGGTCTTCGCCCTTCACAAAGTATGAATCATATGCTCTCTCTTGCAGCAGAACGTATGCCTGACAGTCTTTGTCTTCATGTCCCACTGATTTACAAAAAGAACAATATAAGTTGGTTGGTTTTGACACCATTTTCTGCATGTAGCTACACTCTTCATTTTGGTGCCCATAAACTTGACATATGTGACACCATGGGACACAACCACAACTTAATGGCTTTGGCGCTCCTGAAACTAGATAATTTCAGAAACTGGGGTAGTTATCTTTGGTGTGTTCGTCGACGTGACACCAAGTGCACCAAATATTGTCATGATCTTCCTTCGCCTTCTTGATGTCTTGTAGCTGAAGTGTTAGATTTTCCAGCTATGCCTAGATTTGATTCATGCCAACTGCACTCTCTCCAATCGGTGAAGCTTCCAACTTCATCGCAATATCGAAAGCCTCTCTCTGTGTTTCAATCTTCTGCTGCATCAGTGGTTTTTGGATGTGAGGTACCAAGGCTTCAATAAACCACTCTTTATGTTGAACATCGCTCATCTTAAATTTGACTCGTGCCATCAATGTCTTGAATCTATGGTCAAAGTCCCAAATAGACTCATTGGAAAACTGCTTAATCTCTTTCAACTCGGTAATGTATTGAGCCTCAGACTTAGGCTTCCGAAATTCTTTGATCAGTCCCTGTCAGATTTCATCCAATGTTTTTGCAGGCATCCCCGTAGGAACCTTAACGAATTTCATCAACCAATCTAGCACATGACCCCGCAAGGTAGTCGCCAGTTGGCCTTTCTTGACATCATCATCGGTGGCCAGTCTAATAATCCACACTGCCTCGCAGAGGAACCAGTACTACTCAGGATCATCAGTCTCGTTCCCATGAAACAAAGGTAATTTAATGTCGTCTCCTACCATCCTCGGCCTCCTTCCTACTGACATTGATCTACTGCTAGAATGTTATTTACACATGGGGCAAGCTGACGTAGAGTTCGTGTTTCTTCCTGAGTTTGAAGTGGTGCGCGGAGGCGTGGGCACGTTGCTGCTAGGGTTTGATCTTACTGTTGTCCTGAGAATAGTCTGGGTCTTGTCATCCTCTTCATCACTATAGGGTCGCTTCATCTCGTGTGGTTGTCCTTCGTGGTTTTGAGTTTCGATCGCAACAGGACCTTCCCCTCTCCTCTACCTCTTCTCCTATTGAAACCTTGATCCTCCCCTTGTATAACCACTATCTTCCTTAGCTTCCCTCATAGTCTCATCGAAACTTGCACCCATCTACCCCTTATCTTCCCATTTGTCTCCCCCCTTAGTGGTAGTATCCATCACCTCCGCACATCAGAGTTTGACTACTCTAGGTGCATCTTCAGTATGCGCTTTTCACAAATAAGCATTTTAATTGATAGTTGTAGAGATAATAAGAACCTACCTATGGGCCCGTTGAGAAATTCTCTTTCCGCTTCACTGTAAGACTTGGTAGTGTCGAGTGCAAACTCTGTAATGCAGACTTCTAGGATGCTATCCAACTAGGCCTCAACAACTCGCGACGCTCTGTTGTCAGTTTCTTGCAGTTCCTGGATCAATTCAGGGGTCCAGGATGTTGGTTCTCCTCCTTGGAAATTTGTTTTTTTTGTATGTAAACTACACCAACCACTCATACAGTATAATGGGAAACTCAGAGAACAAATACTTGTGAGGACCGTCGTGTATGTAGTTCACCAACCACTTGTCTGTGGTCAATCCCAGGTTATGATTTTATGCTTCAGCGAATTCTTGCAGCTTCTGGTCAAACCAATATTGGATTTCTGGTCACATCGGATGCCACATCCCCTCCTCTCAGTCGCAACAAGGTCCCAGAAATGGAACCATTTGTTGGCTCAACCCTCAACCAACAAAACCCATTCGACAGGGGTCCCCTCTGTCGACACTTGACTCGCCACGATCCCCTGAGCATCAGCTCAGACGGGTTTTACCCTGTCCAGCAACACTCGCAGAGCGAATGAGGTTTCACCCAAGATGTTCAAGGGAGTGCTAACGGAACCAAGTTTCCGCAGTATAGAAGAGGGTTAGGGCATCGACGGTTCATCATATCAACAACCAAATCATATCAACTTCTCTAATAGAACCATTCATTATCAAACATCATTCATTCATAACTTTAACATATCTATATCAGAAAACAAAACAACATTCATAAGCAGTAATCCATCAAATTTACAGAAACAGAAAGACAGGAAAAGAAAAAAGAAGATAACAACGATTCAGATCAACATAAGTCTTGTCATATTACTTATGCACAATCACCAAAATATCAAAACAGATAACAATTCATCTCAGACAGATAACAACTTGTTCTCCCTATGCATGGATCAGTCTCAACACCGTATACACCGATCTCAACTTCTATATCCATTCACAATTCCTCTTTCTATATATATGCTTGCGCCTTTACATTCATGGTCCACTTCTAACAACCTTCTAACTAACTTAACTGACTAATGACCAATATCCAAAAAAAATGGTCAACAAGTACAAAAAGTGACACAAAATAATCAAAAGTAGTCTATATTCCGCCTATCATGCCATCTCTGTCTTGCATGGTGTCTTCTATGCTTGCGGAGAATCCACGATGCTGCACAACTTACCCCAACCCCTTGCCAACATGATGCCCCAATATTTTAGTTTTGCATATTTCTTGGCCCAATTATGCTCATCAGTTTTATCTTTCATGGTTCTATGAAGTTTAACCAATAGACAATGCCAATATTCTGGGAAGTGCGAAAATCATTCCTAACCCTTCATGTTTAGTCATTGAATAGTTTAATTCTACTTTATTTATCTTTTGACTAGCATATGCAATAGGTAAGTCGATTTTGTTATCTCCAAGTTGGGTGAGTATTACATCAACTACAATACCCAATGCATCAATATGAACATGAAATTTCTTTGACCAATTTGGAAATCCAAGGATTAGTGTTTCCACTAGTTTCTAGTTGATTAGTTCAAATGATTCTCCACACTCTGGTGTCCATACAAATTTCACATTTGAATGGAGTAAATTCTTCTAAAGAAAATTCCATATCGCAATAATGCCTTATAAAATTTCTATAATATATTGTATACCCCAGTAATTTTTTGAATTTCTTGGGATTTATTGGGGGTTTCAAGTAAGGAATAACTTTGTTTTTCGTTAAATCAACTTTGATACCTCCTTTATAGACTACATGGCCCAAAGTACTTATCTTACACGTGGACCATCATTCAAAAGGGTCAGAACTTGATCGATGGGTGTCATGATTTAGGAGTAACAATCTACAACACTTTCGGATTTTCCTCCATCGGCAAAGATCCTTTGATTGACACCTCACATTCTCTCTTATCTAGTCGACTTTCCCTTCACTCAAGTGGGACTTTTAGCTACTCGATTGTCTTGACCTGCTTCTTTATATTCCTCTTGTTACGAAGGGGGCTTAAATTGTCCCTCAATTCTTCTTCTTTTTTCTATCATTTTTCCCTTTCAATTTTTTGAATATCGGTTATTTTCTTATCGATGGACGTCAATTGTCATCGATTCAAGCTTGAGTTCTTACCAAGATCCATATCATGCTTATTTGATTGACTATCATCTATTCATTTGGTCGATGTGGTCAGCAACCTCCCCATTGCTAACCTGGCTACTTTTAAGTGACGGCTGTGGGTTCAGCAATGGTATTTATTTAATGAGGAAGTATTCCCAGTCTCAATCATAGATGAAGTGATCCCAATATTTTTGTTTCTTCTCCCAGTTGGAACTAGCACCAAGGCCCAAGGGAGGTCAATTTTTTACTATATGACACACTATTTTTTCAATTAAAAACTTATACAACAAAGTCATAATTGTATAGAAAAAATTTCATGGAATTCGCTATAGAATATGCTTCTGACTTCGTCAAGGGAAGTTCTTTCTTCAATAACTTGTTTTTCCCAGAATTTCTCTCCTATATTTTCAACCCAGTCATGTAAGCTTGTCCACCCATTATTGCAGATCTTGTGCATTTGCAATATTTCATTCTTGGTGTCTAGCTTGATCATGAGCACTATCCAGGAACTTATTTATTTCATGTGGAACGGTTTCTATGAATCGTTCATGAGATTCAGTGAAGAACTTTTCTCTGGCCTACACGATTGTCAACTTGTTCCTTCTAACATAGTTTTGAATATAGTTCGTAATTTTCTAGTTCCACGAGTCTTTTATTTCATCCTCACTCACCATTTATGTACGTAAGATGATTTCATGTCCTGACTCAAAACTACCAGCAACTGAACCAATGTTGTAATCTATGGGATTTCACAAGGTTACCAATAGCACGCATAACATATATATCAAGTACAATATCAAACATACATAAAAGAGAGCAAGAAAGTAAGAAAGTAATGGAGACATCATCAACAAGTATTTTATTATATTATCATGCCATAATGAACAATAGGGGACAATCATCATCATAACATCTAGATCACCAGCCTATTTATATGGGTCATACAATTAGTTAGACAGTTATAATTGCATAATTGTCTGGAAGTCTAGCTAATAGACTCAACTGGCCAATGGTCAACTAAGAAGACCTAATCGAATCATGACAAGGCTCCTCCAACAAGTAGCTTAAATTATTACTAAACAAAGAAACAAAAACAAGTGAAGAAAGAAAGGATCAAATCATTACCAACAACCAAATAGAAGAAGGACAAGAAACCTAATCCAAAAAGTGAGTACTTTTGATTACCTATTTTTCTTATTGTATTCTTTTAATTGTTTTTAAATCATAAAGAAAAACTAGAATTATATATTTATACTTTTATCACACATACCTCAAATTTTAATTTCATATGGAACTATATTTCCACTTGCAAAACAAACATAGGAATTAGTTCAAGAAATAATCTAAAAACTAAAATTGTTCCTTTATATTTTTATTACACATAGTAAATTCTAATTTTGTATAGAACTATATCTCTAGTTCCAACAAAATTATAGGAAATACTTCAGCCAATGATTTAGAAATAGACCAAAGAGAAGCTAAGAGGTATACTTAAGTCGTTGTTTCTTTTACACTTTAGCATCTCTCAACATTGAAAATTTGTTTGTATATGCTTCCTTATAAATATGTATATACTGAATCTAATCAATTGTTTTTACTATTTGGAAGGGCCAATCCTTGATAGACAGTACCTCGTTGGTCGGGACTTGCCATTCGAAAGGAAGTCCAGGTATAGAGAAAACATAAGCCTTTGTAAATTCATGGCAGGGACTTGCTGCTCCGCAGCTCCCCTTGCTATAATTATTACGGGATGATTAGGTGGCTGGGTGGGTGGGTGGGAAGACAATATTTTATAATTTGATTTTTTTCATATGATTCTTATTAAGTTTTTCTAATGTAATTATGATTTGATTAAATTGTTATGTTTAAGATATAAAATGATTTATTTATTTTAATATTCTGATTACAATTGATAGTGTAATGTTAAAATTCACATATACAATTTTACTAATTCAAAATCATTTTTCTTGAAGGATTTTGTTCTCTTACAATTTTAATTTTTCAAAAAAAAACAGTTCTTAATATTTTTAATTTACAACTGCAACTATGAGATGATCACTTGTAAAGAGTTATAATTTGTATATCTCATTCATGTGTAACCTTCAAATCTCAGGCATGTAGGTTTGTCATCCGAAAATTTTAAGGATGAAATTTAGTACATGAGCTAGTTTTGGAAAAAAAATTCAAAAAAAAGATTTGTCAATTTCTATTTTTTGCTAAAACAATTTGCAATATTTCATGGGATAAAAAAATTACTCTAAACATCACCAAAATTGTAAACTAAAATCCTTAGAAATTTGATTATCTTTATGGAAATAAAAATACTGTTAAATATTCTATTGTTGCAAATTTAAGAATTAGTCAGATCCACCAAAATTTATTTACTTTAAAATTTATAAGTATTTAAATAACTACATTTAACTTTACACTTGATTTTTTTATAATTAATCTTACAATCAAATTAAAAATGACCATTACACTTGATTCTTTTATAATTAATCTTACAATCAAATTAAAAATGACCATTACACTTGATTCTTTTATAATTAATCTTACAATCAAATTAAAAATGACCATACATAATGCTTAAAAAGTTTTGAAAATCTAGAACACCCATATTTGTCAGCCTCTCATAGTCAACAATAACTTTGTTTATAGTTGTGAGGGTGAGACATAAAATAACCAAGAGTGAAACAACACTAGAAATCAATTGAAAAGTCTATGGTGGTGTTAGATCCACGCACTTCAACAGAATGAAATAGTTTGAATTTTCACTCCTACGACTTCTTTTTTTCACACTGAAAAAGCTATACTTCATTAGAAAAAGTATAAGCACATAGTAGTCAAAAGGTCGCATCAGTACAAAAAGACCAATAGGGCCGCAAATAGAACAAAATCATCCCAATAGGGAACCCACAAACACAAAGTAGATCCCACTAAGGAGCAGAAGGGATACAACGATCCAACAGAAAAGAAAAATCTCAAACCAAGAAAATAAAGAAAGGTCCCAATTCCAAAACAAAAAAGAGCCATGGCCATTCCAATGAAGATCAATCCCCAAGACAAGAGGGGCCAATAGAAGTAAAAGGGTGGACCAACCCATATCAGCAACAAGACAGAAACTACACAGAATGATACAAGGCTAGCTACTCCACAAAGAGGAGAAGACCATCATCCGAAAATTCCAGGTGTACAACACCTTCAAGAATAAGAATATCCCTCCAAGATAAAGCATCTACCTGAACATTGAAATCCCGGAAGATGTGAAGGAAATAGGGCAAAGGAAACACCAACATCCACTTCTGAACATCCTTAAGCCAAGGTTGTAGCTGCATAGTTTTAATTTAGCAAGTTCCCTTTACCTAATTTATTATATCCATAGAGTCACGAGCCACTTGGAATAAATTCATATTACGATGCTTTGGGATGAAAAGGATCAACCGTAAACCCTATAATTCCACTTTGGTATTTGTCCACGACCCACAGTTCAACCATATGTTGATAAATTTAGAGTTCTCCAAGTAAATAACATCCCCAACACCACATTTTGCACCAAATTCTTGAGAAGCCCCATCAAAGTTTGATCTGCATCCCACCAGATATATCAGAGGAACTCTAGGGGACTTTGTCCTATTAAGAAGGTGATTTACAGCTAAACCTTTTGATGCAAGGAAAGTTGATATAGCAAGATGCACCACCTTCACTAGAGAAGGTTCCATATTTTCAAATATTACCACATTCATCATCTTCCATATTTCCCAAAAGATATGACATACCAGTACATCCCATTGTGGGACATGTTCCAACCAATTGATTAAACAATATGAAAGTGTAGGATGTGTCCAACCAAGTGTAGGTGGCATGTCACACAAACCAACAACCAAACTTGTCTAGCAAATTTACAATTTATGAATAGATGCAAAATTGTTTCAGGTTCCTCCCAACACAATAGACATACATTCGGACCATAGAAACCCCTTTTTTCTAAGTTATCCCACGACAATATCATGTTTTCCAATGCCAACCACACAAAAAAATTACCTTATGTGGAATGTTCCACTTCCAACTAACATTATGCCACTATTGTTTTTCAGCCACTGAATTTGATATAATAACTTCATATGTTGATTTGGATGACAAAGAACCATTGTACGAGTTCCATGACCATTTGATAGTGTCATCCTCATACTTAAGTTTGATATTTGCTCTATACATACCATGTATATACACAGATCATTCTACAGCTAAAGAACCATACATGCCCAGTTGACGAGCTCCAATCTAATGTTCAGTGAAAGATGATCTCCAAGATATAGTAACAATGTGGTGGAGAAAAATATATCCTTTTGACATTAGTATAAAAATCATCTCCTTTGATAAGTTAAATTTTCCTGGGCCACTAATTATGGGGTCTTTCCCCACCAAAATAGAATGCCCATTACCAAGAAACCATGCAAGCCAATCACCCATAACTAAAAAAGAAGAAACAAGTCTCGCCCAGATATTGGATACCCCTTTTTTAATTCTCATTGCAAATCCGATTCACTAACAGGTCATCTGTCCCTCAATATATTTGGATATTATAACTCTGCTCCAAAGGTTATCCTCAAAAACAGCCTGCCACAGGCTTTTTGCCAAAAGGGCTTTTGAAAACTGAAAGATGTTTTTAAGGACCAACCACCCAGGTTTTTTGGCCTTGCTAGCCTCTCCCAATCCACCAAGTGGAGATTATACTTATCTGTATTTTTTGACCATATAAAATTGAATTTTTTTCCCTCATACAGTTTAGGATAGATTTAGGAATTTTACTCAAGGACAACCAATACACAGATAGGTTATCCAACACAGATTTGTTAAGAGAACACCTATTGAGAGCCATCTCCAACACTACTGTTGTATCATCTTTTCAAATCTATTAAGGAGCCACAACCAATCTTGTGTATGGTAACCACTTATATTAATAAAAAATTCCAAGTATTTTGTGCCATTAGTCAGTTTTGCTACTTTATATGGTAATATAACCATAATACTGAAGGTGAACATGTTTGATATTATGCTTCAGAAAAGATGACTTGGATACATTAATTAACATACCAGTAGTTCTACAAAAGAGGCTCAATATCTCATGGAAATTTTGCCACTCCTTTATTTAACCATCCCCAATCATCAAAATATCATCAACAAATAAAATATGAGATATCATAAAATGTGCAATGATCTATACCCCCTTTATCCAAGAGTCTATATTTGCTTTAAGTACAAGTCTACTAAGACCTTCCATAATGATTAGGAAAAACAATGGGGAAAGTGGGAAGCCTTTCCTTAACCCTCGAGAGCCTTGGAAAAAGTATGTGGAATTCCCATTTATAAGAACTGCATAGTTTATTGATGTAACACAAGCCATTATCCATTTGATTACTTTCCAAGGAAACCCTATCTGGAGCAAATCCATCCTTAGGAAACCCTATTTACTCTATCATAAGCTTTCACCAAGTCTAGTTGAAGTATCATGGCACTGATGTTCCTATATTTAATACCGTGGAGAGTTTCCTGAGCAACACCTATGGCATCTACTATTTGCCTATTCTCAAAAAAACCAAATTTCTCTTCTGATATGTGGCTTGATAAGAAAGGTTTGATTCTCAAAGAAATTACTTTTACAATAATTTTATCAACCAAATCACATAGTGAAATGGTCTTGTAGTCCTCAAATGAAGAAGAGTTCAAAATTTTCAGAATTAAAGCAATAAAAGTAGAATTTAGTGCAACTGACACCTTATATGTTGTTCTTGATTCTTCCACAACATCTAGGATTTCACCCATAACGTCAAATAATTCCATAAACAATTCCACAATCCAACCATCTAGGGCTAGGATTTTTTATTTTGCAAAACCTTTAAGAACCTCTGATACTTCCTTCTTTGTAACATGTTTCAACACATCATCCCCCTCTTCATTAGAGAAAAACGTGGATATTCTTTAAGCACCTTAATCTAATCCAAGACTGGGAATACCCATGTTTCATGGTATTGATTTTTAAAATGATTAATTGCTTCTGATTTCAAACCCTCTAAATGATCTATTGAATCACCAGCTATGATTGTTTTGGACCAAATGGAATTGTGAATCCTCTTGTTCTATGCAAACTTGTCGAAGAATTTGTTGTTTTGATCCCCCAATGAAACCCAAATGGCTCAACTTTTCAGCCTTAATGTCTCCTCTTCCCTTTTTAGAATTTTCATTCTTTCTTGTTCCATCATGAACAAAGTTTGTTTATCCTGAAGAGATAGCGAGCCAAGTAAAAAAGCATCTGACAAGTCTTTTATTTGGGCTTCAATTCTCACAATGTCCTCCTTCTGATATTTATTCTTATCCCCTTCCCATTTTTTTACCACATGTTTGAGCATTTTTAAATTTTGAAAAAATGAGTGCGATGCCAAAGAAACTATCCCAACATCAAAGACCTTCCAGTCCTTACGAACTAGATTCCTGAAATCCTCCTCCCTTAACCATAAGTGATTACATTTAAATGGGTACGGATTCTTAACCCCAACAAATTTAAATTGTAAAAAGATGGGGTTATGATTAGATATACCAGAAACATCCACCCATGACCTATACCTATTCATTTATTCCATCAAGTTTTCTAAGAGTAAGAATCAATCAAGTCTTTTTTCAATACCAGTCGAACCTATACGACCATTTTTCCAAGTTGGTCTTATAGGAGAGGGTTCGATATCATCAAGGTCCACATAAGTGAACAAGTTTACAAAGTAATTGTTGAGATCATCCCTCACGCATGTTGCCCACATATTTCAGAAGAAGAAAGAGTTATATTTAAATCACCTTCTGGTACTAGGTTTGGAAAACTTAAATGATACTCCGCCAACACCTCGTCCCAAAAAGATTGTCTATCACTATAAGGACTGTAGCAATTTATTAGTTTCACTTCCTCTGAGATCCCCAATATTTTTCCTTTTAAAACAAATACCCAACGATATACTAAAGGCAGAGTGATTCAAGTATTTTGGGTTCTAGGAAACTAGTAAACCACCCGATTTACCGACAACATTCGTTGATACAATGACCCGATCCTTTCTTATTTTTTGGAAGGAATCTCTAGCTTTTTCCGCAATAACCATTGTCTCCTGCGAAAATATGACTTATGGTTTTTCTTTTTCCAACAATCTATGGAGGGATAAGGATTTCTAGAGACCCCCCACTCCTCTTATATTTAAGGATGTAAAAATCATTTCTTAACCCTCACGAGGGCTTTGAAATCTCTAAGAGCCCTTGTGTTTGCAGTTGGAGA
Organism: Pseudotsuga menziesii; assembly: GCA_001517045.1. Classification (NCBI taxonomy): domain Eukaryota; kingdom Viridiplantae; phylum Streptophyta; class Pinopsida; order Pinales; family Pinaceae; genus Pseudotsuga; species Pseudotsuga menziesii. The sequence goes on from LPNX010932423.1 coordinate 28,405, forward strand.
GGCATCCACAAATTTTGTGGGTAACATAATGTCTTTACTTAAGACTAGGAGTGGACAACCCTTTTTGGCACTACGAGTTTTTATAGGGGAGAATTCTTGCTTCAGTCCCCTTTGAAAGACTCCTTGTTTTATAAGAAGTCATGTTTTGGGTAGGTCCCCAACATTTTTTAAAGAATATCTTATAGAGCCCTCATATGGGTAGGATCCCAAAAAAGTTTTTAAAGGAATTATTTTTGCTACTTCACAGTATGAAGGAAACTCATTTCATGCCTTTGTTGATCCCTGGAAGTCCATCCCCACAACCCCCCCCCAACCAGTTTTTTTTGTAGACCAACCGACCCACCCCTCCCTAGAGCAGAAATATCCACCCCACCATCATCAACTCTAATAGGAGATGAAAGGGGATCCCTCATATAGTTCAAATTTCCACCAGCCCCATTCCCAATGAAACCCATGGGCTTATCATGTGCAATAATACTAATAGAGAGGAATGGTCCTGATTCCCCATCACTAGGTCCAAAGGGAACCGGAGGAGGATCCACTAGTTCCTTTGAAACCCCATTCATAGCCACCAAAGGGACAAGATTTTTTAGCTCAACCCCATACTTGTGAATCAGACCATCTCTGATGCACTCTTCCCCCACAACGTCCCCTTTTGTTTCTAAGGAAATAATGAAATTCAATTAATCTTTTGTTAAGGTTGAAACAAAAGTTGGGTCAGATTCTTAAATCTTACCTACCAAAGATGAAGCCACAGAAAAGTCCTTCAGAGCTTTGGACAAAGTAGAGGAAGACAAAACCACCACCCTCTTAGGTTTAGTATCCAAATCACAACTGTAATCCAATGTCCAAGCTTGGATCCCTTCAGTAGAGTTGTCACACTTCGAACCAAAACTAACCAAGGGACATTTGCGCCACAAATGACCCACTCATTTATAACTTGAGCACCAAAATGGTATGCCCCAGTAGTCTAGGGGTTGAATGTAGAGACATCCACGCCGATCAATATCAAGTTTTTCAATAAACCCTGGCCCATGTCAATTTCAACCATAATATGGCTGACCCTTTTGTCAATGCCTTTCAGGGTGTCATCACTTATATGTAGGAAACAACCAATGTGGTTTCCCACAGCTACAAAATCCTCCATGTTCCACATTGCTAAAGGGAATCCAAGAAGGAGTACCCAATGTGGCGTAGATGCACCTTTTCCAGCTCAAGATCAAAACCTGTATACCACCTTTTTAGCATGAGACTACCATTTCCTTGAAGCCAAGGTTTTTCCACGATAAAGGTAGTGTGCACCTCCTTTTTGAAGACAAAACCATACCATCCCCTGGGTATTATAGAGATGGCAAGTCTATAACTGATAATCGGAGCTCAAACAGTAGTAGCCCAATGGACTATGGCACAACCATTCATGGCCTTGTAGCTAAATTTTCCAACCAAGGATTTAAGGGATAAATCAACAATGCCTTCCAATCCCACATCCCTTCCCAGCACCATGTTGTTACCTGCTTCTCTTAACTGCCATTTCCCAGTCTTACGCTCAAGCCCAGAAGAACCCTTCAGCCGTGAACACCTCGGGTTCAACGGTTGTGTTAAAAACCTCGTGTTTGGGTGAGTTTCTCACTATTTCTCCGGCAAAGGTGGGTCATATCCAGGTCTCTTAGGATTCAGTGTTTTTTCACATACCTTGGAAGCAATATTTTTTTGAGCTTCACCTTGGGAATGTAACCCTAGTTTGGTTTGTTGTAATGGAACAGGTCCTTAACTAGCGTTGCTCCAACAAACCCTTGATTGTTTACACCATCACATGCCACCTGGGAAAAACCTTGGTTGCCACTTTGGTTATCTGTCCGAACCAACCCTTGAGATCTTTTGTGGGTATGCACGTGGATTTTCTTGAGCACACAAGTAGAGAATATTGTAGTATTTGATGTCTGACTTTAGGACACCCGACTGCACCCACCATTGATCCAACCGGCTCTCCCTGCCACTAGACATCTGACCCCCGCCAGGGTCCCCCCCTTCAGTTGAGATCTGTACTGAAAACTACAAGCAACGCAGGGAAACTGGCACGGGTGTATGTCTATAAATAACACCGCAATGTTTTTTCCTTTAAAAAAAATTGAAAATGAAACTGATAAGAAACTCATGACTATCCACCAAGATTTTTTCGCCTTGCCCACACTAAATGAAACTGATAAGAAACTCATGACTATCCACCAAGATTTTTTCGCCTTGCCCACACTAGCTTAACACACGAATTTAAACCCTAGAACTAAACAATAGGAGCAAATTCCAGAAAACATAATATTCCAAACCCCCTGCAAAAAAACTAAGGATATAATAAAGAACAGGAGACAATCAACCCAATTCTATCGTTGGTTGTATACCTAGTGCCACAACTATTTAAACCCTAGACTGACATTAACATCAACTCTCCCATCTCACACCATAAACAGATGACTATCAACTCATTTTGACCACCTACAACATGCCTGGAATCACACTATTAAACCCTAGATTATCACGGGCACCTGGATCATGGTTCATGTTTCCTAAAACCCTCATTTTCCTAAAATCGAGAAAAAAACTTTCTCAAGCCTCTAACGACCTTAACAAACGCAGCGATAGATCAAATAAGCATTATCCTATCATAAAGCTAAAGCAAAGTTTTTTTATTTCCAAAAAGATAAAATCTCAAAAACTATGTTTTTTTCATTTCCTAAGGCGTCTACATTATCATTTGGGTTTAAAATTATATATATATAACATTTGTAAGACGATGCCAATTTTAATTTCCAATCTTGGTTGACCTTGCCATAAGTTGGCTACGGGGGCCTTTTGCTAACGTAAAACTGACTTTACGCCATGTTGGGTTTCCAATGATGCGCTCCCCTGAAAAGGGTCATCAATTGGCTGTGTTCCTCGTTTTATGGAGGGGGATTTGGGGAACATGTTTTATATTGTTATTATACTTGTATGAAAATCTCTCCAAACTAAGTATACAATATTTGTGAGGTTGCTCTATCCATTCTCGATTCCATAAAATCGGTCGTTTGGCATCTTCTTGCTTGTTCTTTTATGTATATATAAATTATAATCTAAGAAACTTGTACTTTACATGGATTGAAATCTTGATGGTTTATAATTAGGAATAATATTATTTAAATAAATATTATAATGGGGATGTTGGGTATATAAAAAAAGAATTTATTTAAAATGTAAATTTATTTTATTTTGAGTATATAAAGCAATGGAATTATTGTGTAATAGATAAGGAACGTAGGTTGAGTATGTATGAAAAATGTTTGATAAATTCTTTTAAAAAAGAGATGCGAAGTTAAAAATTGTTTTCAAAAAGTATGAAAGAAAATGTGAATAATTTGGAAAATTTATTCTAGATAATTTTTGGATTATTTGAAAAACAACTCAAAACTTCCATTGACATTGGCATCCACTTCTTAATCTTATCTTGAACTAATAGATTTTGGCAATTGAAGCATAGAAAGTGACACATTATACATCTATCAAAAACATTAAAAATATATATATATCAAAGTAGGAGAAAATTATTGTTTCATAAAAAAATAACATAAAAAAATCCATAGTTCTTATTATTGATATCTAGTTCACAAAAGATAGTTCTTGAGGTATTGAAAATTTTAAAGAAAACATTTTAGCTAGAAGATAAAGCAAAAAAGTGCTTGCATTTAAGACTGAGTCAATGGATATCATATGGTATATTTGTCACGTCCCCACCCCTCTATCGGAGAGAGGACGCGACTATGTTGTTATCTAATATGGGTAAACTAGCCACATGAACGTAATATAAAATGAAATGCATTGAACTAATAACATTCACAGATGCATGAATATTTTAAATACAGCAGAAGCAAAACATATTCCATTCAAGCATTTAACATATTCATCATAATTCATTAGCAAATGTAAATACAAAGATTTAAACACGAGAATACTTATCTTGGAAGCGAAGCTCGTCCCGCAACCAGCTATGTCGCTGCAACGTTCCACCCAACAATAGGTCAGTGTGCTCATCAATCTCTCAGCAACACTGCCACCCTTGAGCTGGGCATGATTCCCACAAGGAATAAGGAACACTGGTAGGCTCACACATAGCTAAGGATACCACAAAATTCAGCCAAGCCCACACAATTGGGTTTATCAGGCTGCAAAGGAGTTGGAAAGGCTGACTGTTAAGCTAGTGAGCTCAACCATAGAGCTATGGACACCTGCACCAGATCTATCATGGCTTCTAGAACATCTAACACCTATCACAAGGAAGCACCCCCTTCTCTACTACACAATCCTTCGAGCTATGCCTTCCCTTTCAGCGCTATTTAGGGTGTGCAAAGAAGAAAACCAACCCCCTAGATTTGTCTGTGAGGTTCCTTCACACACTAGGTTTATCAAGCTGGTCAGACCCCATTTCCACTCCCAATTCAGTTCAAACCAAAGCACGGATGCATACACAACAAGATACATAATTTTGGGTTGAGGAAAACAGTTTTGGTAACAAAATGAATTGCCAAGATGGGTGAAAACAACCCCCTAACAGAAATTCGATTCCCAGGGACTTTTTGTCCCTAACATGGCCAAAACGAACTCAACAACACCCAAGAAAAATCGTGGGTCTCTTCTCCCACTCATTGTGCAACACAAAAACGGTTTGCCTCAGCCAGGTAATGAGGATAAACAACAACAAATCCATCAGACAAAGAGCCCAGCCATTGAGATTTTCCCAATCAACTTCCTAGACATGGGAAAACTCCAAAACTTGCAAAATCGTGAATGGGAAAAATGGATTGCTCCCCGAATGGAAATCCCACGTGAGGAAATCAACTGCCTGCATGCATGAGCAAAAATGCGGCTGCCAGTGCATGAGGGTGAGTTATGACTACCTGCGTGAGTGAAGAATGTGGCTCTCCTCCTCCACGTGAGGGTAATGGGTGAGAGATCTCCCTTGGGAAAGCGTGTGGTCAAAGTCTAACAGCCCTGCCAGAATTGATGGTTGCCCATACTCCCCTTTCCCCAAGGCAATAACTGCCCAACAACTCCTTGGAGAGTTAAGTGGTGGGTTGAATAAGACAAGAAAGTAGTTGCCAACTCTTTTGGGTTCTTTTATTGACATTTGTATTTTTCCTATTGGCCCAAGGTTAAATACCCCCCCCCCCCCCCCACCTTATCCTTAGGAAATTATGCCCATCTCTTTTAATGTTGCATTGACATAGCTAGTTGTGGGTTTTTAATTAGATTGCATAATTTACATGATGTCCAAAATTATAATATGTCGGCTAGCACGAAATTCCATCAACAATGATTTTAATCGTCGAAACATAAAAATGCTAAATCGAGGGTGGGGATTTTGCCTTTAGCTTCACACCACAATTAAATATAGTATAAACATCATATACATTTTTAATGCAAACTGGGTCAATGAAACCCTAGCATGCACAATGCAACATTATGGTGAAATAGAACGCTCTATAGCTGAGACACCACGTAGTAGGCACTAACTATAAGAAAACATAGTCACTCACTGCAAGAAAACAAAGACAAGAAGAATAACACCCAAACATGTAGAGATTCACCAAGGACAGTAGGGAATGAGATCCAACCCTATTTCCAAAATGACTTTGATGCCAACATTTGACAGATAGAGCATGATGGTCAGAGAGTCGTTATGAGAAACTTATGAGGGAGAAGGTGGAAAGAGACACATTAGTACTTGCTAGAAACCACGATAATTGCAGTCGGCGTTCATAGAGGTCGGAGGTCATCAGTGTAAATATTGTTCTTCAAATATAAACCATCCAAGCATTGTCATCCCCTTTACATATGTATTCTCTTTGGCTTCACATCCCTGTGTCCACAAATCCAAAGATACCCATGTTTCCATACTTATGCAATCCCATGTCTATTGAGTTATATCCTGGGTTGGATCGTAGATCCTCAAAACCCTAAAGGACTATTCACCAAACAATGGGCGCGATAAAATCAGTTGGTGCGGAATGACCCATTATAGGTTCTTACTACACAAACAAATGCAATACGATGCAAACTCTAATGCCAACAAAAAAACACTACACACTCCAAGAGAACGGGCCTACGGCCATATGCAAAGTAAAATGCCTCATAGAGATTATACAGTAGTTATACACTAAGAAAAGGAGGCTATTGTCAGAGAAGAAAGCACCCATATTTTCTACAGTTCATCCACCACTGGTTCATGTGGAAATAGCTTGCTCCATTATGTCTGGTAGGGGCTCGATAAGGGAAAGCGGGAGACCAAGTTTATGAGAAATAGATTCTAGACTTTTGGAAACCAGAAAGATTCTAATTTCAAGCTTGTTGTTGGTGTGTGGTTCTGTTCGACCATTTTATGTTGAGGGATGGGACTAGTGCATTGGTTTCCTGCCATTGGAACAGTGGCAACCTTTAGCAGAAATTCCACATCCCACTGAATTAGGAATTTGGATTGGTAAGTTTTGTTCTTGTGTCTTGTTTTGTATTCCTTCGATTTGGTCTCGGTGCTGGTTGTTTTTTGGTTTTCCAAAAAAATTCTCTAAAAAACAGTTTTTTAGGGTTTATTCCAAGCCAACATCATCTTATATGTGCTTCTTATTGTCTCATCCATTGAGGATAGAATTTTTCAGTTGGAATTTCCTTGGATTTCTTGTTGGAATTGAAACACTCAACATTTTGACTTCTTATGTTGGTTAACTTTTGTTATAACTGCATATTTCATTGCTTCAATCTTGTTGTCTCAATGGCCTTGTCCATCCTTTATACTTCTGCTACAAAACGACTACTCAACCTGGCCAGATCTGCTCTCTTTCTTTTTTTAAATCCCTTGTTTCTCATCCCTCCCATGGCAAAGAGGGGTAATAACATCATCCATTTTATATAGTTAGTTGAATATCGTAATCAATCCCATGAAACATCCAAGAAATTTGCCAATTCATGTTATGATACCCAAAGACAGGAGGGAAAGAAACAAGGCCCTAACCAACTTTGAAGAGAAATCTCAATCCCAACTGTGTATTTTTACGTTGTATCTCAAACACAACCCCAGTGTGAATCCTTTTCATCAAATCATGTTCATGGAGAAAAATATATGAACTACAGTTGATATTTGTCCAAATACTGTGTTGATCCTAAATTCTCTATCAAAGGAGAACTCTTTTTTGAGGTCATCGTCACTGCTGAATGAGTTGTTTGAATTAATTTTGCTGGTATTGTAAAAGATATGAGCACATCCTTAAGCTACATATCTACATGGGGAAAATATTGACACCTTGCTTGGCTGATTTAAGGGATTTGTGCACACTAATAGAGTTTCTTTCAGTCCCAATATCTGCAATGAAGAGTAGCCTTGCTAGTCTATATTTGAGTCTACGTGTCAACTAAGCTTCCAACATCTTAAACATAAAAGATGAGATCGCCAGTTTGAAGTTTCAATGAGATCATGTGGCTAGCGTTGATTCCAAGTGTACCTTTATCTTGAGTTACTCAAGAATCCATTCATCCCAATTCTAACATCGAAAATTAGGACACGCTTCTCATGATAATGGGTATGTTTAGCCATTATAGCATCCTATTTTAAGTTCTATGACAATAGTCTGAAACACTGGTTCATATCTCAAGTAGGGATCAAAATTGAAGTCCTCATTGCCCCTAAGATCCCTCTATCCCATCATAATTTATTTATTTTTTACATAAATGAAAGTTAAATTCTAAGTATTTGTGATATAGGGTTGTTTTTGCTTAGCTGTATGGTAGCAGTTGAATGTATCATGTAAATAAATGGTAGGATAGCCTCCTGTGTAGTATTTTTTGTGTTCAGAAAAAGGAAAGATTTACAAAATTAATGGAGAGAAAAAAGTTCGAAAAGAGAAAGCAAGCTTTGTAAGTTGCGCGTTTTGAATATGAATGTGTATTTTTCTTTGGTTTTTTCCCATGTGTTTGACAGTTGAGATATTGTAGAGTGTCTTTTATCTAATTTATTTTTGTCTCATTTTGTTGGTCAAGGTAAGGTCAGTCATGTCACGTCATATTCTTGGTGTAGTATGGGTGTCTGTGCTTTGTGATTTCTTTGAGTCTGATGTTTAATTGTTGTCGGTCTATTTGAGTAAGTTTTCAAGCTAGCAACAAATGAATTGGCTCAACACAGTTTGATCCAAGCCCAAACTATGTGTTGTAAACTAATATTTAATGTATTACCAAGTTCTTTGGGTACAAAAATTTCAAAATTTGAAACAAGGTGCGTTAAGTCCCAAAGGCCAACAATATTTTTGTGTTCGGCAAGGAAATCTCTTTTTATTAGATTATGAAAATGGAGAGGAAGTAATAAATATCATTCTTAGAATGGGTGGATTATTTGCTAAATCAAGTTTAAGTGAGATAATCTTTAATCTTTTTATCTCTTAGTGAGATATGCTTCATGGGGTCCTCCCTTAAATCTGTCAGTCAAATCGAACACCTGAAAGCCAAATTCTTTAAAGTTTGATGGAAATCAATGGAAGGGGTTTTTTTCCATGGAATATGCAAGTTATTAGAAGAAAACAATTTTGGGCAACTACAATCTTCTACGATTTCAATGGAAATCCTCTCAAGAAGAATCTTTAGTACAAAGCTATATTTATATTTCAACATAACAATTAGCTCCTAGAACGAAAAAACATAAAATATCTTTGAAAAGAATCGGTGGCTTATGTTATGGTAATGCTTTGCAGGTTTCCTTTTACCTTTCTATATGAAGTTAAGTGTAATCAACCATTTTATAGGTTGATTATAGAAGTCGGGTTCAGATGAGGTAGTTCTTAGTTTTTTCATGAAATCATCTGCAAATAAATTATACTACAATATTCTGTTAAATTCAATAGTATGTAGAATCTTATAGCAATTAGATTCTTGCAAGGTAGTTTTGGATTTCAAGGAGGGAACCGTTTTGAGGTAAGGAGAATCTAATGGTTATTTGCTAAATCCAGCTTCAAATAAGGACATGATAAATTCTTCCGTGTGTGCTTTGAAGTGTCTTTGAGCAAAAATAATGTTTGCAGAGAGAGTTGCAGTGCTAAGTGAGGAATCAAATCTCCTTGGGTTGCTTATAACATTGCAGAAGCTGTTTTGAAAATTTCATGACAACTACAGTAGTGTCTCATTGAGGGATCACTTTCAGACATTGAAAATAAAGGAAGAACAGGAGCTGAGAGAGAAAGTTGAAACATGGGTTATCAACAAGGTATACGCATCTTCAAAAGGGAACATAGATAAATTTAGGTACACGAAGTCAAGTTAAAAATGTCTGCATCAAGTGATGTAAAATAGTCCAATTTATAGTTAAGCCAAAGTTTTGTTTCGTCTGAGATGTTTTTATATGAAGCAACAATTGAAAAAATAGTCAGAATAAGTTAAAAAACAAAATGAGGATTATTCTTAGAATTAATAAATTATGTTATGAATTCAGGTAAGGCATGTGTTTATAACTAGAGGATCTAATGACGTATAGGCTATTCGAGCTAGGGTTTGGGTTTGGTGAATATTTTCATTACAAACCCTCAAGTGGTAGTGTCCATTATCTTTGCATTTTTCTAGCAAGTTTTGATTTTTGTGTCCATAGTATTCAGATTTCATGCCATGCACACTCTATTTAAAATAAGGCATTACCACCCTTTCAATCTGTGTTCTGCCTATTGTGCACCACCCTTGTTTTAGTTCTATACTATTAAGCTCGCCAGACATATAATTTGGTATCAATATTCTAAGAGGCATATATTTTGGTGTCAAGAAGTCGAGAGGCATATATTTTAGTATCAAGAAGTTGTTAGATATACTTTCCAAATTTGTAGGTATGCTTTCCAAATCCTCCCATATGTTTCTTTTTGTTGGTCTGATTTTCGTGTAAATTTAATGTGGTTATTTTCTTCTTACTAGGAATCCAATAACATACCTTGTAGTTAACTCATTTTGTTTCCAATTGTTTAACTATAACAAGGGTAAAGTGCTTGAGTTGGATGAACTGAAATGTGCTATTGATTTTTGTGTCTATATCTAATCGATATATCAATATAGTCGTTGTGTTTGAATAATATGATCGTATATGCCTCATCATATACATCACAAGTGATTTTTTGTGGGTTTTTGTAGGGTAATAGATTCTTTGAGCAGTTTCAATTTGCAGAGAGGAAGCAAAGAATATCCCTGCTTAACCTAAAATTAGAGAAGAAACATCCTGTAAGCCTCAAATTTTCACTTCTACTGATAGTATATGGGTGGAAATGAAGAGATGGTGGAGGACTTGATGTCCTTACACCATGCTAATTCCAATGTGATGCAATCCACAATTGAAAACTATACAAAAACCATTCCGAATGAGGCACTGGACTCACAACTACATACAATTATGAAACTGAGACCCTAGTGCATTGATGAATTCGGTGCTTGAAAATCCTCCATAATTGATTCCTGGTGAGATGCTTGAGTCATTGCCAGATACAATAATTATCAGTAATCAATCCCCAAGCGCAATAATGAATTCTAAAGGCCTTCAACTTGAGTTAATAAACATGATTGTTGTTGGTCAAGTCTCAAGCAAGGATTTGGAGGCCTCTCTATTTCAAGTTATGAAGATTTTGTCTAATAAACATAAATTGAGCTCTGTAGAGAGTCTCCATCTTCCAAAAGATCAGATTTTGTATCTTTGTAATCAAATTGTACACAATGCTACATAAAACCAATGTATCGATATCAAATTGATTTTAAATCCTTGAATCAACTATCCTTACTGACAATTGGATTCTATGGGGATAAGATAATGATGTGTAGATTATTGAAAGATATGGTTTTTCTAGATCATTCCATTCATAAGCAAATGCAAACAAAGATGACAAAAAATAGAGATGAATGCAAACAAAGAGTACATAGAAATTTTGAATGATGACAAATACAAAGGTCTACTAAAGGTCAAGTGTAATTTTGCTTATGTGATACAGAATCATAAATTTCTCTTTGATGTTGAAAGGTGGGAAAAGAGTGGCCACTCAATGCATGCCTTCCTATGCCTAAAAGGTGTGTATTTAAAAGTTAATGAGGCAGTTATAAGTAACTAGCCAAATTTGTAAAGCATTTATATTAATCAAGTACTCGACACTTATTGCCAAAGCATTTGTTCTTTCTCTTTTTCACAAAAGTGGGTGGAAATGTTGGGGACATTTCCACCTCATGGCTCTTGTTTTATATATGATGATTCAAGCCAAATTCAAGGAAGAGAGACAAAGGAAACTAAAGGATTTTATTTTAAGGATCGAAGGCCTAGAAAAACAAGACTATCTACTTGAATCTATAAAAAAAAATTGCACAACACCTTAAAGGAAAAGGATATCCAAAGAGAGAGAGGGCATGGTTTACCCATAACAAATGTCAAGTTTAAGAACACTTAAGAGAGGCTCTCGATCTTACTGTCCAAGGAAACTCTACTATCTCTCTTTGAAAATATTTGCACTAATGAAAACCTAACTAGAATCTGGAATGATGACATAAAGGAGAACATGGCCAAAATGGTTGAAGCAAGGAAGTGAGGAAAATGTGTTGCCATATGGAGTGGGCCATGATTATTGAGTTTATTTTTATTGAAACTATACTATGTTTGTGTTATGCAAGCTCATAAGGTTGTCCCCACTGCTGAACTTGAAGATAGGTAATATTCAAGTGATTAGGGAATAGGGAAAAAATCCTAGTTGTGGTTTTGAACTTTGAAGATCACATTGGATATTTTGATCATGTTAAAAACACTATATAGCTAGATAGCCAAGCAACTCATAAAGTTTACTTTCATTTCATTTGTATATATTGTTGTATAGCTAAGTAGATCATAATTTCCATTTTGTTTTATCTATAAATATTAATAACTAGTGGTTGCAATTTCATTTTTATTTGTAGATATGGATACAAATTGAAGGGTTTTATAGTCTAAGGGAATATTTTAGTTATTCTATATTTTTGTATATATATAAGTATGTTTAATGTGTGGAATAGAAGTAGTGTTTAGGTTCATGGTACACATATGTGCTCTTTTGCAATTTCTAGCTGCATATCATTTTTGTTTCTTAATATTGTATCAAAGCCATATAACCTGCGTCTTTGAAATATTTTATTAGATATCTTGAATTTATTTTTGTACATGTTGAATGATTTTAATTAATAACTATTACTTCAAGTAAAACTATTAAAGATCCTCGGATGCAGGTGTGCTAGTGAGAGATACAGCGAGTGTGGAGGAGATTTTGGAGGCCCCACTCCATCCAGCGCATGGACGTAGTTTGATCCAAGAGGCATGCACATTAATTGCCTCCAGTTAATGAAGCTAAAGGCTTTAATGTACCTCGTCGTTGATGCCCTAATTGATTCGGGGGCGAACAATATTCAATATGCAACAGAGTAATAAATGATGCGGCAGTTGCACTGTGAGCTGTTGGATCTCAAATTGTTTGAGATCCAATGGCCTACAGTACAGCCGCCCCAGCATTTATTACTCTGCTGCATGTAAAATATTTTTTGCTCAATTCAGGTGTGGGTACAACTCTAATCATGCTTCTCTGCTGTGGATTTATGGCTATCAGCATAGAGTACTTCATGGATTTCGAGGCGAAAAGTTTCTATATCCTGGTTATCTATCGACACCATATAGAAAGTGATTCCCTCCAGCGTTGTAAAAAGAATCCTTGTTCGGATGCAGCTAAGTTTAGTAACATCTTATGAAAGAATTTTAGACAAAAATGTAATTAAAGAGTATAAATGTGAAATTTAATTAAGCGAATTTGTATTTAAAAAACAATTTTGGATTATAATCAAATTTGGTTTTAATTCATAAATGGGTTTAGACTAAATACTACCCATGAATAGGGCTGAAATAATAAGAGTAAGGGCACTTCAACGCTGGGATAAGTTTTATGAGTGCATTGAACCAAGATTCAACTACCTACGTATAAATATTTACGTTGGTTATGTTGATCAAGCTCAATTGATTTGTGTAAGGTTTATTCCCAAGATTTTGGGTTCAAATCTTATGAAAAAGGATTGTGGAGAGGAGTGGGATGATTTCATTGCTTTTTTTTAATTAATTTATTATTATCATTTTTTTTAACGAATCAAGGGGAACTTGCACCTTGTACACAATGAAGCTAGAGTTGAAGTAGACCACTGAGTCTACGAACAGTAGCAGTAAACTTGGGTCGGGGCTAGCCTTAGTTTGAATGTAAGCGGCAAGTAGAACTGTCACCATGGTTGCACGATGCATTAAAAGACGACAACACCTCCCGCAAGAGAATATTACGGCCCCCCCGCAAGGAAAGTAACCTGAGCTTCCATTGGGTCAGCCAGAGACCCCACCGCTGGCTCACAAACTCAACCCCTCATCATAAGGTTTGAACATAAAAGCTCTTGAAGATCAAACCTCACAAAAGCCAACTCAACTACACCTCATGCAGTAATTTCATTGTTACTAATGTTTATTTTATAGTACAACTATGAACTAACCATTAAAAAACACAAAAGGTAACTATAACTTATACGTAATGGTGGGAACGTTTCGGGTTCGAATCTAAGGCATGCAGGTTTGTCTCCCTCCCAAAGTCAATAACAACTTTGTCTTTCGCTATGGTGGTGGGACACACAACAACCGACAATGTAAGAACACGAGAAAGCAATGCAAAACTCTATGCACGCACTTTGTCTCATACTCCTATGCTTTCTACTCGTCATTCGGCTTTAAATTTTTCATACATATAACGTTTATAGGACAATGCTGATTTTAATTTCTGATCTTAATTGGAACTATCCCTAAGTTGGCTGGGCGGTCTCTTTAGCTAATTTTTTTTTAGACCATGGGAACAACAACCTCTCAATGATATATCCAACAGCCCGCAAGCCAGATATACCAGTAACTTGTGACTCAGCAGGGGCCGAGACGTCCCGAAGCCCACCGGGGTGAGCCTCTATCCCAGGGGTCGCCTACCCTTTAAGCCTTGTCACAACGGGCCAAATGAACAACCCTACCCCCCGCCGGTTTTGAACCTGTGACCTCCAAGGAGATAACACATGTTCTTAACCATTAGGCCCACTCTTAACTAATGTTACGCAAATATGAGTTTGTAGTGTTGCGGCACCCTAATAATGTTTTTTTAATTTGAGTGTAATCTGCGTTTTCTAGCGGGAAGATTTAAAAGGGACATGAGTTGTAGCGTTTTACTTTGACTCGAAAAGTTCCAACTAAGTATACAATATTTGTGATGGTGGCCTATCCATATCGATAGCCTATCTTATATATATATAAAATAATATAAAATCACTTTTAGTTATAATGAACACTTATAATTATAAGGAATTAATGTTAGCATTATAAAAAAAATTATTTTAAGTGTTAATTTTATTTTATTTTATTTTGGGACTTTTATATACAGAAGTGGAATTATTAAGGAATATAAAAAGAATAAGGAAAACACGTTGAGTAAGTTGAGTTTATATAGAATTTGTAAATGAAAAATATTGATGTGTTAAAAATATTTTCAGGAAAACATGAATAGTATGCTAAGAGATAGTTTGAGTTATTTGAACTTAATGTACTCTACTTGATAAAAACTAATTGAAGTGTAATGCAAGAAATTGTATTTTTTTAAGGGAATTTATCAAATTTGTCTTGAATAGTGTATAAATATAGGATGACGATTGAGGCCTAGGAAACACACATTATACATCTATTAAGGAAAAACAAATCTTAGACTAGGAGAAAACTATTGATTCACTCACAAATATATCGTAAAGAATTAGAGTTATATATTGTTTATCTCTAGTCTACAAAAGATAGTTTTTGGAATATTGAAACTCTTAAAACATACATCTCAACAAGCGTAGAGAACAAGAAAACATTTACATCCAAGATATAGCATAGTGTCTAATTGTTAAAGGCAACCTCAACCCAAAAAAAACACTTATTGTAGATGCAGTGATCCAAGCCAAAATAAAGGAAGAGAGACAAATCAATTTCATAAGGCTTTTAATTTAAGGATCGAAGGCCTAAAGAAACCATAACGTCACTTTCCAGATGATCATTCCAGGGGGTTATTGGATGACACTTAGGCCTAAAATTATTATAATATTAAGGTGTCATTTAATTAAAAAAGGAGATGGTTTTTGCTGTCCCATGGTATTTTCCACTAGTATTGGTTTTATGGTTTTGGGTCACCCATGGTATTTGCCACTAGTATTGGTTTTGTGGTTTTGGGTCACCCATGGTATTTGCCACTAGTATAGGTTTTGTGGTTTTGGGTCACCCATTGTATTTGCCACTGATATTAGGCCCAAATGAATAATAAAAGAAGAAGAGTCTCACCATTGAGGGCATGCTTATTAATGTTGAATTGATTTCTTATGGAAGGATTTTGTGCTTTTTGATCTTGGGTGATGTGCCCCTTGCATTTGTGACTGGTTTTGGTGGTTAAAGATTCCACCCTACCTGGTAGAGAGGAGAGGTCATTCAGGTTTCTCTACAGAGCTTCATTTTTATTTATTGTTGATTTCCTTCTGGTTGTTGGCGCAACAATTAGATATGGTGTTTACTGCCATCTATATCATAATAACACATGTGTTATCTCTCTTATCTTGTGTATGATCTCAAATTGATGAATGGAGTATTTTTTTATAAGATTGCAAGTGTTAGTTGAAACTCATAAATCAATAAAATTGCAAATTGTTTTTAGAAGGCACACAAATTTTCCCATATCCCATTAGGGATATGTCAATGGTATCAAAGCTAGTTTTTCTGCCAGCCTAAGGGGAAAACACGAAGACAATGAGAGAGATCATGGCTGATAATTTGAACGAGATAACTTCACTTAAAAACATTCTTCGATATTAAGAATATATAATAGAGGGTGATGAACTGTGTGTAGCCATACCCTTTCGAGACTATTACACCATCAAGTACAAAAGTTGGCCCAAGGATTTGGACAAGGATTGTCTTAAGGGAAGAGGGCAGAAATTGAAGAGAGATGTGCATGAAGGACAAGTGATAGAGCATACATCTAGCCACATTGAAGACATATGCATAGAGGAAGACCAAACAACAACATACAAGGACGATGACACTGGTGTAATGGAGGGCTATACCCATGATGCATCTTTGAAATCAACAAAAAATGAGGATGCAACAGTTTGTCCTACCTATGATGACTGTATTATGGTTGAGGATCTTGGCTACCAACTGAGTTTAGCGCAGTCTTCGTCATTGACTATTGGCCCTAGGTAAGTTCTAGTTAATTTTGGTCCCTAAGTGTTGGAACTTGGTTGAGGTGTGAACATGGTTGCAACGGAGAGGGTGTTGAAACATTTAGCTTCAAAATTTTGGGCTAAATTTGAGGAAAAGTAATTATTTTGACCGAGTGCACCATAAAAGTTGGTTAGTTAGTTAGAAGGCTTGTCCATTTTTGGGGTAGTGGGAGCGAGATGTAAGATTGACTAGTAAAGCCTATAATAGGTTAGGATTTTTGAGGTTGGTTGAAGTCAAGTTTTGTAAGGAGGATCATGTAACAACAGTTAAATTATTGTACTATTATGTCGATGATGAATATGAGTCATGAGTATGATGTCAATCCACAAGCTATGCGGGTAGGTCTAATGTAATGGGGATTTTGGAGAAATGTATGCATGTTGTGTGCATAGATCAAAGCATTCAGACTACAATTATTGATAATTAATGAGTGCTTTTGTGGTTTTTCCTGTCTTGGGTTTCCACGTTAAATTTCTTGTGTCAAATGGTGCATGATGTATGTGTATGTTGTTTTGTGTTGTGTTGCGATATGTGTCAATGTGTTAATGTTTGAATAAGTAAATGAATCAATAGAGCTTTAGTTTCTTTAATGAATATGTGTAAGGTTGTGAATGAACTATCGTTCATTGTTGCCTCACTTGTTTATGCTGGAGTCTGCATCTCTTTGTCCCTTTGGAGCACACAGTGCTGCTCTTCCCAAGATTTCCTTTGCTTTGTAATCTTTCCATTAACATATGGAGGATTGAAGTGGTGGAGGCCCAGATGGAGGACTCAGTTTCTCGGGTTTGAAGAAGTGCTGACAGAGGTTGTCACTATTGTATCTCTGTTTTTATCAATAGAAATATTTATTTCCTATGTAATACATGTGCATAAATATGAATATTGTATCCATGGGTGTGTTTATTTTCTTATACATGATTGATTATATATGCTAGAGTAGGCCTAACACTTGAATATATAGCATGCTTGTGTTGTTTGTTGTTATTGAGAGAGAATTGTGAATGCAAGTGTGTTTGTAACACCCCGGTTTTGACCGCGTTTGCATTAAAATGTATATGATGTATATATTGTAATTAATCGTGGTGTGGAGATAAAGGCAAAAGCCCCACCATCGATTAATCGTTTTATGTTTCGGCCATTAAAATCATTGCCGAAGGAATATTTCGTGCTAGCCGACACATTATAATTTTTGGCATCATGTAATTATGCGTTTTAATTAAAATACCCATAATCAGCTATGTCAATGCAACCATAATGAAAAGGGCATGATTTTCCTAAGGATAGGGAGGGAAATTATTTATACCTTTGGGCCAATGGGGAAAATCCAAATGTCAATAGGAGAACCCATCAATCAGTCAACTACCCATTTTGTCTTCCCCCCCCAATCATTAAATTCTGCCAGAATGTGGTTGAGTTAGTTATTGCATGGGGATGGGATGAGTATGGGTAGCAATTTCGCATTTAGGGAAAACCCATTTTTGGGGAAAACCAATTTTTACTTTTGGGGCAAGTAATCACCCAAAAATGCATGCCATTTGCCCATACACCCATGATCTTCATTTGCTCACGCAAGGAAGCTTGGGAGTTGTTTTACCTTCACGTTTTCTGCTCATTTTCCTCATCTTGCATGCCCAGAAATCTGTTTTTGGTGTTGTTTAGCAAGTGGGCAAGGAATATTTGCATTTTGGGAGTTTATGGCAGTCATTTGGTTCCTGTAATGGCATAAACGTCCTCAGAACTTGTGGGAAAAGAAGATTCACATTTTATTGTGGTCCGTGGAGGTCGTTTTTGCCCACGTGAAGCCAATGAACATTTGCTGAAATCGATTTTGTCTCCTTAACCACTTACCCTCTTTGATTTTAGCTTCCAGGACATTTCATCCATGCCCAGCACTGTAATGGTGGTGTAATGATTTCGTTTTTGGCCACGTTAGGGCCAAAATGTCCCTGGGAAATCAAATTGTTGTCAGGGGTTACTCTTACCCTCCTTGGCAATTAGTTTTGTGAATGAATTGCTTTCCTAAGCCTAGGAATGGTGTCTATTGCTATGTGTGCAATTGGTCTTTGGACTGTGTAGGAGTGGGAAGGAGTTTGCTTGACAAACCTAGTGTTTTGTAGGAGTCTCATAGACAGAATTAGAGGGTTGGGTCTCTTCTCTACACCCCTTGAATAGCACTGGAAGGGAATTCATGGCCTGAGGGACTGTGCAGCAGAGAAAAGAATGATTCCTTGTGTTGGGTGTGTGTGGATGTCTTAGGAGTCAAGTTAGTTATGGTTTAGGCATCCTTAGCTCTTCAATGAGCCCACTAGCTTAGCAAACAATGCTTCCATCCCTTGATAATCTGATAAACCCAACTTGTTGGATTGGTTATGTGTTGTTGTGTACTCTTGGTCTGATAAAACCAACTGTGTTGGCTTGACTGAGTCTTGACATATGTTTGGCTATGTGTGAGGCTACCTAGTTTCCTTATTCCTTGGGGAATCATGCCCAGCTCAGGGGTGGCAGTGTTGTTGAGAGATTAAGGAGCACACTAGCCTATGGTTAGGTGGAACGTTGTAGCGACATAGCTGGTTGTGGGGCATTCTTCTTCATAAGATAAGTATTCTTGCGTTTAATTCCCTGCATTTATGTTTGATATTGAATTACAATGAACATGCTGAATGCTTGGTTTTGCTTCCTCTGTATGGTGATAATGTATGCATGTTTTAGTTCAAAGCATTTCAATTTTTATGTTTATGTTCATGGGGTTGGAATCCCGGATAGATAAGGGTATGGTAGCATCCTCTTCGCCGATCGGAGGGTCAGGGACGTTACAGTGTTGGAAAAGATCAACAGGGATCTACATCAACCATCCGAAATAAGGTACGATTCATATCCATTAGTGTTAGATGTCTTTATTTCTCTTGCATATTGGAAAGGACTGATTTCTGGTGTCATTCGGTCTATTGTGGTACACCCCAAGCCATAGGAAGTTTCTCTTCGCAACACGCGTCTTAGAGAAAGGAGCATACGAGCTCATAGTCGATTATGATGGAATATCACTAGGAGAGCCCCAAAATGGGCTTTACCTCAAGAAATACTATGCCTCTATCATCTAGAATATGTATTCTATATATTTTGTTTATAGAGTGTTGTGTGTAGTTTGGAGTGTGAATTTGTTTTAAATGTAATATGTGTCTTAGGAAAGCCTGCTTATATAGTATTGTTTTAAAATGAACATATGACCACTTATTTTGGATTTGTAGATGGTGTTATCCTCTCTACTATGAATCTTGCATCAACAAGATGGGTATTGCATTCCTCTAATGGTGACTTGGTGATCTCAGGAGGAACTCGTTTGGGTCCTGCAACGAACAATCTTGCAGAGTACCATGCAGTGGTTGGTTTGTTAACTGAGGCACTAGATAGTGATGTGAGTCATATTAGGGTTTATCTAGATTCAGAGTTAGTTGTGCATAAGTTAATCCTGGACTACACCATCTGTAACCCCTTACTTCTTTGCACATTCTGAAGAGTTCAAATTTTATAGAGGTCTTTTGAGCATGTTTCCTACCATCACATCCCAAGATATTTAAACACAGTAGTTGACTCATTGGATTTTTTTTTGGATTGGTATTTAGCTCATATTTGATGTTCAATTTAAAATTTTGATTACAAATAAAAATCACATAAACACATATAGGTATGCATTCATGCACATAACACATCACAGATGCACACATATTTGTAAAAAGGTGTTTTTATATATATAACTGATGTTGAGATACAAACTGGAGACATAAGCTTCCGATATACCCAAAATCAGAAACTGCCCTGTTTCTAGTACATCAAAAGGTCAAAATATGAAGCTTCAAAGCTTTCAGTATCTATATAACACAAAAATAGTAAGTCACTCTATACTTATCCCTATTCTCATGATAGCAGATAACGACACAAACCACTTGGCAGAGTAACCTATGGAAACATCCTGACACTCCTTTAGTATGGCGTTGATAACACTTGGGAAGATCATCAATGGAAATGTATGAAACCCCTATAGTCAATATCTGGAGGTTATCTTCAATCTCTTGAAGCTCCTTCTCTTCCTCGACATTCTTGAAAGCCATGTCTCTGACCACACCTCACCTCTCGATAGGTGAAGCCCCTTCAAGTCTCGATGGAACTATATTTGCAAAATTATAGGATATGTCTTGGTATCAACAAAAAGTACAAAAAAATGGAAATATGACATAAAACATGTTTTAATTATTGTGCCATTGATCTACATGCAATGAGTGCAATTGAATTGTATTATTGTTTAGTGGAATGGAATGAAAATTACACACTCAACAAGAATTTTTTTATTGAAAACTAATAAGAATTGCTCAGTAAAATTACAATATTATCTTTATTAATTCAAGCAGTATACAATAGTGTTACATAATGGAGAATTCGAATCATGTGGATAGGATTCGAATATACCAACTCAAGACTGAATGGCTGGCTAACTAGAAGTGTCTAAATCACTATCAGATCTTATTATTCTAACTCTCGATGTCTAGATCAGTCTCTCAATCAGTTAAACTAGTTAAACTGATGTGGTAGGTGAGAATAGGCACATAACTCCATACAGCCATGCAAGACTGGCGCTAACTGAACTGTAGGACATTTAACTAAATGAAACTGAAGCATAACTTATCTTAATTAGTTACCAACAACCGAAGGTGTTTGGTGGTGGCACTCCTAGTGGCTCTTAAATTGTAGGGATTGGTCTCAGAGGCACATAAACTGATGCATGAACATGCAGTCAGTTGCAGCTAACCCCTATATGTGTTCCCCACACTCTAGTGGTTGGTACTGGTGGAACCAATGGTACTAGTGGACTCAATATTAATTAATGACTCCTAAGTTAGGAAAATATAATCTAATAGACTAAGTGTGGACAAGGGAGGATTCTAAATCCTAACATCCCCCCTTAATCCTAACTTGGAAAAATATGGGACCTGGAAACAAGGTCAAAAGTCACCCATTACAATCTAAAAGAATTAAAAAATTATGCTTAATAAACCAAGGAAAATGGGGAAAACCTCATGGGAACCCCCCCCCGGTAAAAAAAGCAGTGAATCGGGAACAATGAATCAAGCCTTTACACCAAGAAGAGATATGAGAAAGGAAAATCTATTTTCTGTGAAGGAATTGGTATATATATATGCAATTTTCTCCTCTATAGGGCGGTAATGCAGTGTGATAGTTTTGTCATGCACTAATTCCCGAATATAATGCATGTGAACCTCAATGTGCTTCGCCCTTTTCTTCTGAACTGGATCACTAGAAATTTTTATGGTGCCCTAGTTGTCACAATAAATGTCCACTAAAGGTGAAGTGTGAATCTCAAATTCTATCAATATTCGATGCAACCAAACTATCGAATAAATGCATTCACATCTCCCCTATACTCTGCTTCTACTGAACAGAGTGCAAGTGCTGCTTGTTTCTTGCTGGACCAACAAATTGTCCCAGATCCAATCATAAACACAAATCCTGAAGTGGATTTTCTATCATTCCCATCTCCTGCCTAGTCTGAATATGTAAATACTATGAGATCAATCTATGCACCAACTACATAATGAATCCCATAATCTCTAGTACCATGCAGATAGTGCAAGATACGCTTTCCTGCCTTCCAATGCAACTCATGTGGCTCCTACATGTACCTCGAAGCATCACTCACAGCATAGGATATTTCTGGTCTCGAATGTGTGATATATAGAAGGATCCTAATGAGCTGTCTCTAAAGAGTGTTGTCTACCAATGGTGTAGATCCACCTTCCTCTAGCCTGATGCCAGATATAAAGGGAAAAGGGGATTCCTTGCAGTCTTCCATGTGGAATCTTCTGAGCATGTCTAATGATTATTTGTACTTTAAGATAATGGTTCCTGAAGTCTTTTGACTTACTTTGAGACCAATGAACTGTCTTAACAGTCGTAGATAATTCATAGTGAATGCTTTGTTCAGAGATGACTTGATGCTTCTCAATCCAACATCAGAGCTGCTAGTAATGAGCAAGTCATCCACATAAATCACAATCAATAGCAAGGATCCCTATTTCTTATGCATGTAAACATTGCAACCCAATTTGCATCTTTCAAATTTCAGTGAGATGAGGAAGGCATCCATTTTGGAATACCATGCCCTTGGGGTTTGTTTGAGTCCATAGAGTGAATTCCTCAATTTACAAACCAAGGAAGGATCCTCATTGTACCCCTAAGGTTGTTTCATGTAAATATCATCCTTCA
The DNA here is from genome assembly GCA_001517045.1 of Pseudotsuga menziesii. NCBI lineage: Eukaryota > Viridiplantae > Streptophyta > Pinopsida > Pinales > Pinaceae > Pseudotsuga > Pseudotsuga menziesii. Next base: position 51,029 of record LPNX010932423.1, read on the forward strand.
AGTCACCATGAAGGAAGGAACTTCTCACATCCATGTGATGTACCTCCCATCCCTTTGAAACTGCAACTTCTAAGACAAGCCTAATGGAATCCATTCTTGCTTCTAGAGTGAATGTCTCATTATAGTCCAATCCTTAAATTTGTGAGTATCCTTTGGACACCAACTGAACCTTGTATTTGGTTGTGGTTCCATCAGAGGCTATCTTGGTTTTGTAGACCCATTTTTCACTGAACAAGTTTCCTCCCTGGAGATAAGGAGACATGTTCCCATGTTTTATTTTCATGTAGAGAATAAAATTCCTCATCCATAGCTACCTGCCATCTAGGATCATGGAAATATTCCTTGAATGTTTGAGGATCCACCACCAACATCATGAAGAACCTTTCAGGGAGAATTGGATCTGTGTGGAATATTGCAACATTCTCTTTCTGATACTGGGACCTCATTCTTCTCTTGTCATCTAGATTCCTAGCACCATCCCCAATTTCTTTAATGAGTTGTAGAGACCATTTAGGCCGATGAGATGAAGTGGATGAGGGATCTAGATCTAGATATCTCTTGGGTGTAAACTTAATATCAAAATCATGTTGGTCTTCCTCTTCTTCTGAATCTAAAATATTAGACAATAAATCTGTGTCTGCAAGAGGAAGTAAAGGAGTTTTGATACCTTTATCTGCTTCGAATAGAAGTTGTGGTTGCACTGGATCTGAGTATGGCATGAAATGAGAGAATTTATATGCCTTGGAGGCATGGTATTCAATTCCTTTTTCTATAGTATTCCCAGTTGAGATTTCTGTGTTCTTTACTAAGTCGGGTCCAAATACAACTTGATTTGGTGAGAGAATGTGAGTCATCTGATACATAGACAACAAATTTTCCGCAAGAGAGGACACATAGAGAAATTTTTTTAAATCACCATGCTTGATTTTAATGGAACCTCTTCCTGCTGTCAGGATCTGAGAGTCATCACCCATATTAATAGTAGGACCTTCTGTGAGATTGAGAGTGGTTAAGGATTCCTTGGAGGAAACCATGTGTTTGGATGATCCAGAATCTATCAAGTAAGCTTTTGACTGAGTGAGGCCAGCCTTCAAGGCATGGCACCTCTCATGATATTCTATCAGTTGTCCAACATCGGAATTATTTACTATTTGTGGAAGAGAAATATGGTTCTGTTTAAGGAGGGTTGACAGTTGGTCAAAATGCTTCTTCATGTACTGGCTTTTAGGATGAAAGCCTCTCATACAATAAGGGAACTTTGTCTTTTCAAATGTTTTCTTCTTATTGGAACCTGAGGCTACTTCAGAAAACTTATGACTCTCTTTTGGTTTCTAATCAAAGGATTTAGGATCCTTCCCCTTGTGCTTCCCTTTATCTTACGCATTGGTTGAGTACGAAATCAAAAGAGCTTGGTTATTGGAAGTTTCGAGGACTCTCATTTGGACCAACTTATCCTACTCCTGTATTAAAGACTCGGCAAAGCCATCAAGTGATGGAATATTCCAATTGGTAATGGAATGGAAGGTAGATACGAATACATAATAATCAGAACCAATTTTGTTGAGCACAGAGAGAACAAGATGCTCATCCTTCCTCTCTATTCCACATTGTCTACACTGAAGTGTTAGACACTTGAATTTTGTGAAAAACTACTGGATATTTTAGAAACTACTGGGCTATAATGAAATTAGCTCGTTCTCCAATATGTGCCCTTGAATCTAATCTTGTTTTCCAAACAATAATTCGAGCTTCTCCCAAGATTCTTTAGGAGTATTCTATCACTCGAGGTGAAATATGAGATCCCTGAATATGTGAGTGCAAAGGAAGCCAAAATATTTATCCAACTGGTTCAAGAACTCATTTTTCTTAGTAGGATGATGAGGTTCTGTCTCTCTACCCATATTCATGCTAAATAGGCTAAGCTTGCGTAAGGAGACCTGCATATCTTCCCTCCAATCAACATAGTTGAAGGCTATAAGGATTTGGGGTACAAGATCAGTAGAATCCATCAATTCTCCTTCCGAATAGTCAATTCTTCAATCAAGATACATATACCTGTAAGGAACACTGCAAAAAATAAAAAATCGCAATCATGTTAGAATCAAGCCTTCCATCTCGACATATACACTTTCTTAGGGTTTTCCATTCCTGCAGAGACTTCTCTGAATGAATCCAGAGTTAGCGATGCACACTTTGTAGGAATTATATGCAAACCAAACTACTTCTGGTGTACAATGGAGATTGGACAAACTTGTTGTATGCCTGAATAGGATATGATACCATGTTTGAATTATTGTGCCATTGATATATAGGAAATGAGTGCAATTGAATTGTTTTATTGTGCACTGGAATGGAATGAAAAATACACACTGAACAAGACAAATTTTACAGAAAATTGATAAGAATTGCTCAGTAAAATTACAAAATTATCTTCATTAATTCCAAGAATATACAACAGTGTTACATAATGAAGAATTCAAATCATGTGGATAGGATTCGAATCTACCAACTCAATATTGAATGTCTAACTAACTAGAAGTGTCTAAATCACTATCAAACCTCACTAGTCTTACTCCAGATGTCTAATTCATTCTCTCAATTAGTTAAACTAGTTAAAATGATGAGGTAGGTGAGAATAGGTGCCTAACCCAATGCATCCATGCAAGACTGGCGCTAAATGAAATGGAGGACATCTAACTGAATGTAAATGGAGCATACCTTAGCTTAACTAGTTACCAACTACCAACAACTAAAGGAGGTTCGTGGTGGCACTCCTAGTGGCTCCTAAATTGTAGGGATTGGTCTCAAAGGAAAATAAAATGATGCATAAACATGCAGTCAGTTGTAGTTAGCCTCTATATGTGTTCTCCACACTCTAGTGGTTGGTACTGGTGGCACCAATAGACCAAGTGGACCCAATGGTACTAGTGGACCCAATATTAATTAATGACTACTAAGTTAGGAAAATATAATCTAATAGAATAAGTATAAACAATGGAGGATTATAAATCCTAACAAAACAAAAAACACCATGTGGTAGCATCTCTCTTACCTTGGTCATCCCATTGCTCTCCCTCAGGAAAGGGAAGATCAGGGTCACCCCTAAAGTCATCGCCCACATATGCATAGTCCTCGATCATCATCAATTGGCCTCATAGACAATGACAAAAGGCAACACCATAGGCCATAGTGGGAAACTCTATGGAATCACCTTTAATATCTTTTAAATCTCTTTAAACATGAAAATATCGCAAAGCAAACTTGATTCTTTCATGCTTGTAAATTTATTCAAAAGTTTTTCTATTCGGTCATAGTTTACCCCTTTTTCATAGTTTACCCCTTTTTCGGACCATTTAGACTCATTTACGAAAAATGTATACTCTAGTTTTTCACAACTAGAAGAGTTCTCATGTATATTAGTTTATACTTTTTCGAACGTTGGGGACTAAACTTACGAAAAAGTAAATTATGGAGTCTCCTTAGTCATTTCAAACTCTCTAAACATGAAAGGACAACTGATTTTACCTTCTTCGGACTCATAAAATAAAAATTCAACGGAGCCTTTTTGGGAATGAACCACTTCTTTCTCAGGTTCATAAAACATATGAGAATGGACTCATCCTTTGATGAGCTATATCGAGTGATTTTAACCCTTTTCAAGTTCATAAAAAAGAAAAGAGGTACTCATCCATCGTGATGGGGAAGTTAAGGGAATGGGGAACATTTTTCATTTTGTATTAATGGCATCTCATAGTCCACCTTTCAACATAGCACATGTTTGTATTTTAATACAAACTGTTGGGTATTCAACTTGTCTTTAGGTCGATCCACTTTCATGAGTCATTTAACTCCTTTGAGTCAATTCAAAGAATGCATGGTCCTGGATTTGAATTATGTCTTGTCTTTGCCTCGATTAAGTCAATGTTTATAAGTCATTTGTCATGTTGTTCAATGTTCAAAGAGAGTATTTACTATGGTCTACCTCTGTAGTTACTTTACCTTTCGTCAAGTCAGTCATGTCTAAGTCAGTTCCGTGGTTTATCCATTATTATGATCACTTCAATATCATTTTGTTCCAAGTTTTTTTTCAATGATGGGGGAACACCATGGCCCTCCGTTGACAAGTCTATTCCCATTGACACCAACAAAACATCTAGGAATTAGTATTAGAAACCAATCAAGTACCTTGAATTATGCATGCCTCAACGACAGGCTTCCTTGCTTTTGACAATAGTCTTTCATCCTTGGCCTCTGATTGAAATATTCCATTGATTGTTTGACTCCAACTCATCTATTCACATTCAGAGGAATGTAATAGGATACCTTGGGGATCATTGACATCAATGGTGATTTCCCTCATGTTTTTTAATGGTATATATTAATGACCAGTAATCAAGTGGTTTCTACCATGTTCGACATCGGGACACCTATTCACATAGATATATTCGTATCATTTGGAATTGAAATGAAGACCCTGAATGGTTAGGTATTTGCTTGAATATGTGCCCATCTTCAGGTTGCACTGGAGTATTTCTTGAGTCATTGCATGGATCCACATTGTATGTTTGGTGTCTATGCTCAAGTTTGGGTCAATATGACATAGATCTACAGTGTACAGTCTGTAGCTATGTCCCTCTTTGAGTCTTGTCAATCATTGATCTACAGTGTATAGTCCGTAGCTATGTCCCGCTTTCAGTATTGTCGATCATTGATATATAGTGTATTGTTGGTAGCCATGACATGCTCATTATACATGGATCTACAGTGTATTGGTTAGTACCCATGATTTGAGTTAGATATTTTGTAATTGGTCTTGTGTCAAGTCTTCTCTCACCACTCTTTTTCCTCTGATTCCATATCACATCAAGAAAATCATTTCACCTATCATCTCCTTCTAGATTCATACTTTGTGGGGAATTCTTTTACATATGAAATTGGTAGCTATGCTCAATCCCCTGAGGTGATATGTTCAAGACATCTTTTGAATAACTTTTTCCCCAATTCTAGGAGGTCTAACGCATCTTGTCTCTTGACATAGGGTGCCAGACTTTCCTGATGCCTTTTTCATACTGACATATTGCGCTAGTGACACTTGTTGCCTCAATACAAAGATCATCGATGCAATGCACAAGGAGCATCAGCACTATTAAAATGGTAAAAAAAGAATATTTCGAGAACCTTCTAGACAAAAGTACTTGTGGAGGCTTATCCCAACTACTTTGAATAGGTGGCTCTCAATCCCCTAGCCTCTAGGGATCATTCCCTACCTTCCTCCCAAAAGATCTCAACCCCTTTGGGATTCTTTTTTCCTATATCTACAAGCTCCCTTTCATGGCTAAAGGGAGGAGAGAATACCAATAGAGAGCCTTCATGCCGTCGGAATCATACCTGGTATAGGAGGAAAGACAGTGTGATTGTGAGTGAGGTTTGTCAAGTTTGTAGAGCGTGTGTAAAAGTGATGTCAAAGACGTTATGAGAATGAGGTTTCAACGTCAAGGCTTCGATTGTAGCTTCCTCTTCTTATACTATTAATACAAAAATGTTCTCCTTTTTCATGAACAATTTCTGTCAATATCGATTGCTCATTACTTTTCTACTTGAATCTTAGTATAGATATTTGGATTGTCTTGTTTCTTTCACCATTTCATATTTTTCTTCATGCTCTTTGCAGGCACATATGACCGCGGAAGAATCCATAATGAAATGACAACCTTCATCACTAAGGTAAGGAAAGCTTAACATTCAAGTAGTTCAATTATCTAGGAGAAGGATGAATCGTTTTGGCTTTTTGTTCTAGATCCGCCCCATGCAGACTAGGGGAACAATCTTTGTCTGCACTGATTGAATTTTTCGAATAACATCATGCTAGCCACTTATGAGTATAAACCAACTTTTAAGAAAACAATTGTGATGCATGTTGATTGTCTCTGGTGTCATAATCTTATGCAATTGCAAACATTAGTGTCTCTCCTTTCATGGATATATAACCTAAAATATAAATACTTGGCTATTACAGTGATCAAGGAGTATACATATGAAGTTAAGAGTGAAGGAATATTAGGAAAGTTTCAAGTTTGTAGTACATAAAAAGATTATCTTGAATTGAAAGATAATAAAATACAATAAAGAAAATGGCAAAGTACTTTTTTACTTAATGGTGACGTGTAGTTGCGTGAGGTGGAAGAGCATCTTGTTCAACCTTCTGCATTTATAACATTAGAGAGCATGGCTAGTCCTATCTCTGGGATTTTGTGGATGGTGCTTCACAAGGAAGGCCTCAGGTCAACGGTGCAGGTGGGATTCTCCATCTTTCCATTTCTAGATCTGTTCATTTCACGGAAGGCTTTAGTGATGTTTCAAATAACCATGCTGAATTTGCAGCTTTCAAATTACTTTTGAGAATCTCTCTTTCTCTTGGAGTGGATAGACTTCAGTTTTTTGGCAAATCTAAATTGGTAGTGGATTTCCTTAAATTGTGTAATCCCCCAAGGGATCTATTTTTACTCCCTCTATATGAGGACAACGACAGAGTTAGACTCCACTTTGAAAGGCTCTCTTTTCAACATATTTTCAGAGAAATCAACTCAATGGCTGACTCTCTATCTAAGAAAGGCCTTTCCTGCTGGCAGTTTTTTAGACAAATGGAGGTTGTATGATGGCTCTATGGTTTCCTTGGGTCGTAGCTGCTTCTAGTTACATCTTCAAGTTTGGTTATATTTTGTTGCAGATCTAATTAACAGTCTTATTTTTGTGCATTTTCCTTGATAATTTTGTTGTTTATCTGACATTCTGACAGACACTATGTATTGTTCTATTCCATGATATGTATGACCTAAAGGTCTATTAAACAATATGATTTTATCTAATATAAAGATGTGATAATTGTCTATGAAAAATTCAAATATTTGAAAATATCGTTAAATCATAAATATATGTGGTTTGCACATAAATTTCAATGATTTTCCGTTGTATTTTGTTTAAAGATAACTTTGTCCGTAAGGAGCACATAATTGAAATTATGAATACGTAGGCATGTTGATGAAAAAATACAAGATAATTTATTGTAATGAAATAATATAAGTATGTTTATGGTTTTGGATGGCTAGAGATATATTAAATACTGTTTAAATAAAATAGAAAAAAAATCAATATTTAAAATATAAATTATTATAAAAATAGTTTAAATTATAGAATATAAGTATTTTTATGTAGAATAATAATATATATGAGATTAAATTATTGAGACATGAAGTGAGAAATAATTAAATGGAGCATATCATTACTGTTAAGAATTATAGAATATCATTGTGGAAAAGCTTATAAAGACTAGAATTCTTAACGTTATGGTTGAACACTATGGAAACATACATATTCAAATGTAATTAGTGTAAAATGGATTATAAGATTTTTTTTTGTTGGTTCAATTAAAAAATGTGGAATTGTTGGGATCCTCCTTAGGGATGTAATGGGGGATTATAATCCGTTAGAGATAAGAGTGGGATAGTAGCCTTTAATGTAATGTAGACTAGGTCCAGGATGCTATTTGTTATTAAATAAGGCCCAATTAGGTGGTTAACGGTAGACCTCATTAAAGACGACCCACTAGGTGGCTATAGATAGAGATAGAGACCATTTTGTTAATATCATTGTATTTGAGGTTATCTCATTGGGAGGTTCCCCCCTCGAAGTGGAAAATGGACAACAATGGATCCTTTCATAAAAGGATTCATGTAATGTATTTCCCTACCTTAAGGATTTTGATATATGAAGTAGCAAATTATTTTTTTGCCCATTATTTTTCATCTTATGTGTGATTTTATTTTCATATCTAAAGTAGACTACAAAAATTACCCTCAAACTCCATGAGGAAAAAATTAATACTATGTTTAGTTAGTTCAAGGAATTTATACTCTCACAAAGCTTCTTATTTTTTTTCCAAAGGAAAGTATCACCATTTCTATTAGTATATGAATTTAATTACATTATTTAAATGCTATTACACTGACAATTTATAAGGAAGCATATAGTTATCCCATGAAAATTGAAAATAGAATATAAATTTAGCGTCAGAAGCTTTAAAAAAAAACATATCACACTTAAATTTTATTGTCCTTGTGTGATATGTCCATGAGAGATTATGTAGGTTGAGTTGTAAGAAAGATAGAAAAATAAAAATGTCACAAAACGCCATTAAAAACTGAAGGAAACTCAAGCCAAGGATAATTTTAGGGGCATCATTTATCCCAAGGCCTAATTTTAAAGTTTTTTTTCGATAAAATGTTCGCCAATTTCCATTTTTTTCTAAAATGATTCGCCCAAATTCAACAAGATAAAATATTTTACTCTAAAAATCACCAAAATTGTCCAGGAAGTATATAAAATGCTTATAATTTTGAATGTTTTAAAAAAATATCGTCAAACAATTTATGGTTGGAATTTATGAATTAGTAATATCCGTCAAGGTTTATACACTTCAACAAAATTATGGATCCTTAAAATTCTGATACCATGTGTAAGGACTAGTCCTAGTCCTTGAATTGATAATAAATTCTAACTTGTTTCAAAGGATTTCCTTTGTCTCTCATTTATCTGTGTGTGTTTATTTTATTTTCTTTGAAGGTTAAAGTTCATGTCCACTATGCATCTATGCAGGTTTCAACAACAAAATATTTATGTCTACATTGATCAATTTAAAGAAAATATCAACTTTACAACATATAATAATAAAAGAACAACATATAGTAGTAAAAGAATAGCATGTACCTCTTTCTTCTCATGCATCTTATATAAGAAAACTTGTAAATAATAGGGAAGGTACTTGTATGCTTATATTTTCCTTTTTAGTTTTGTCCATGTTGATTTTACCTTACCACTTTGTCCCGCTTTGTCCCTGCAATCTCCCACAACTATACTCAACTAACCGGGTCGATTTGCCACCCTATGAACTAGGAAAGTCTCACCAACTTCCTATCTCTAATAACTATGTTCTTGGATCCCCAAGCCTAAAACCTAAGTACCACCAACCCAACAGGTGCTGTCAATTTTTTTCCAAAATCATCAAAAATGAGAACCACGATCCTCCATTGTTGTTTTCCCCAAAAATCCTCTGACCCTCCATCCTCTCCATATCCCTTCCTTTATCCACTTTTATCCACTGTCTACCTCCCTTAATTCTACCCTTACCCCATCATTACTATCCTTATCCCTTCATTAATGCCCCAACTCCCTTTACATTTTCCATTTTATTTCCTTCACTCCCGCATGGGTTAGGTCTCCTTTAACCATTAATAAAAATATTATGTTTTAATGAAACAATTATTAATTTTACTACACAAGGATCTACCTTTCGATATCACCATCATTTCAACATAAATCCCAAGAATATAAAGTTTATTCTTTTAATAGTAAATGTCAACATAAATTATGACATGATAATTTACTTCACCACTCAATCGGCCTTAATAAGTTACTTCGACGACACTTCATACATTATAATTTATTCATTATTATTATTTATTTAGCATAATTTAGTATAAAATAATTAATTGTAATTAATACTCCATTAATTATCATTTATTATGAACTAACTCCCTTTCAATCAAAATTTATAACTTTATTTAACTAGTGGTTACAATTAAGGATTAAGGATTAGTTACAATTAAGGTTTAATTACTATGCATTAATCAAGTTAAAAGAAATCTTATTATTGCTAATCAGTATCACTAACACTTGTTTAATATTTATTAATAAAATTAATTGTCACCTTATTAACACTAATTAACCTTATTAATACACAATTAATTTTAATATATCAATTAATAATAATCTAAATATCATTACACCATTATTATTAATAAACCAAGATAATTAATACTTATTTATTATTTAGTGATCCAATACTTCAGTCAACAATTAAGTTAACAACAATTCTTATTATCATCATTAATCATCATTGACATTATCGACCATAATAAATAATTAACTATTAATTCATAATATTGACGTAACAATATCATTTCATAACTAAGATAGGTAATAAATTTTATAATGTGATCATTCACAACCATATGCATCGAAGTCATATATATTTTTATAGTGTATTAGATAATTTATACAACATATGTAGATGATCCATGTAAGCGTAGCGAATGCTTACATACTTCATGTAGGTATACCAATATTACTCAACCACACATACACATAATCACACAAGTTACTATCTGTTGACACATACTTAAACAAAAATTTGCAATGCCTAACAACTTATTAACTTATATCATAATAACTTATGAAAACAACACATGTTCTTAGCCATCATTTAGTAGTTCAACAAGTTTTTAAACACACAAATATAATTAATTAATTTAATCTTCATAACTTCAATGCAATCCCATGTACCTACTTCCTTTTTATATAATTCACAACTAACTTCCACATCCTATCCTTCCTTTGTTGGACTACCCTAGAGAATCAACTAAATTACCTAACTCCAGTTAGAACCCGTAAGTAGAAGTGGTGACTACATCGACCAAGCTTCCCCAACGGGAACCCACCAGTCATAATCACACACCTTGGGGAGCGTGTTGTAGCACAACCCTCCCATGCCTCTTGGCTCTGGGGATAAATAGTGGGTAATGCCTCCACCCCCCCTAATGGAATAAGGGACCATGTCTACATCGACATAGTGAATGCGTTGCAACTGTGTACTTAGGTTTTTCATAGAATAACCAATTTGGGCAGTTTAGTTTTCTGAAACCCCACACCAACCCACACACCATGATACTAACAATAATCATATGTAGCAATAACGATTAATTCTCATACTATTTCTCTTTTGGAATTTATATTGGCGATATACTTCCATTTTGTAGGGCTTGGTTATTCTTTAGCTCTTCTAAACATGTCAGTTAGCATCCTAACAAAATGTTATGCAATATTGTGCAATCATCAATATGTATAAATAATTCATTAACGTTAACAATAATCTAATCATCCATACATTTGGAATCTTAATCATTTATTCGACACATAAATTTAAATTAGTATCCATGTACCATCATTTATTGAATTTGCATGCTAGAGACATAATCAAAACATGACATGATTCATAATATTAACATCACACAGATATATATAAATTTCCCAAAATAAAAAATCCCTAATTCCACAGTGTCATCAAACCGTCGAAGCTCCACAATAATAAGAAATTTCAAACTTTGCAATGGTAAATTAGATGTTTAGGTCAAAACATGTCATTACATACACCCACCCTTCAAGGAACTTCGTCCCGAAGTTATAATCAAAATACCGTGGAAAAATCATGACATAAGGTCTCTACATTCCTTTTTTTTGTTTAAGATTTGCATCGATCGATGGTTTGATCTATTCAAGGTTCATTACCATACTTTATACATAGAAATTAATACCCCCATTGAATTACATTGTATAATCTATAATATGATTCCTAAGAATACCTTGTCTTATGTATAACTTTATTTGGAATCCAAGGCATTTCCATGATTCTATGATTTAATTTACACCTTTTGCTTATCAATGTATTCCATTATGCAACACATTTTTTTAAAGAATTTGACTTTTGTCTTTTGTGATATACCCTTTTGTTACAACTTAACTTCAAAACAAGGTCATTCCCTTGCAAGCTAGCATCACTTCATCATGAATTTCGTATGGACGTAAATGCAACACTCCTATCTCTTGGAATAATCCAGTAGATATATTGGTGTTAGGACCTGAATTATTGAAGGAAATGGAGGAAATTGTGAAACAAGTGTAGAAAAATTTGAAGGTGGCACAGGATCGGCAAAAGAGACAAGCAGACTTGAAAAGAACTCCCAAGGAGTTCCAGGTAGGTGAGCATGTATTTATAAAGGTAAGGCCAAAGAAAAGCTCTCTAAGATTGGGGAGTTGTGCAAAACTAGCACCACGTTACTGTGGTCCATTCAAAATTTTATGTAGAATTGGTCAAGTTGCATACCAGCTAGCATTACCACCTAACTTGAAAGTACATAATGTTTTTCATATCTTTGTTTTGAAAAAGTATGTTCATGATGCTACTCATGTGGTTGATTGGAATGTTGTATAGGTGGAACCAGAAGGAGAAATTCTGGTGGAACCGGATTGTATCCTTGGGAGGAGGGAAATTACTCTGCGGAACCGCACCATTGGATAGGTGAAGGTGCAATGAAAGTACCTTAGTCCTAAAGAGGCTACCTGGGAACTAGAAAGTAAGATGCGGGAGGCATACCCAAATCTATTCCAGGAAACTGCAGAGGATGAAGAATAAGTAACATCGAGGTCGATGTTACATTTTAAGGGGGTGTGTATGTCACATACCCCAATTTTGTAAAATAATGTTAATTGTTTTAATTTGATTTCCTAAGACATTATGTTAAATTTAGTGCTAAGTAGGAACTGATGACTCAGTAGAGTCAAAATAAGTGGAATGTAATTCTGAATATTTTATTATTAATAAATAAAAAGTGGAGACAACAGCTTGGGAGAGCTGTTAATAAGAGTGTTGCTAGTCAAACTGGTGGAAGGAACTACGTGGAGAGCAAAAGACAAGTGGCAGCATCCTCAAACACTTCCTATGTTGCAGGTGGAAACTTCCCTACATTTGGGGTCATGATCCCCCAAGAAAGTGGGATCAGAGCAGGTGGCTCAATAAATGACAACTAACCCAAAAAGACCTAGGCAATCTTTTAAAAGTACCCAATGAATAGAGTTGAGGCTGCTAAGATATTTTCCAGGAGAAGAATCATTCAGGAGGAATGTTCTTCAAGGAAGTCATTGGGGAAAAGGGAAAACTTTAAGGAAAGTGTTTTGAGAGATAATCTGCAGTAACTTGGTCTGTTACAGCTTGCTAGTTGAGGTTTGTATTGAGTTTGAAGACTGGCATTGATTATTGCTGCACCTAGTTCCAGCCAAGGAGACTAGAGCAAGCTCGAGGGTCCTCGGGAGTCGCTGTTTGAGCGCTCTCCAGGAGTTGGTAGGGAGGAACTGCCTCCCATTGCTATTGTCGTCCAAGCTCCAGAACATGTTTTGCCATCTAATAATCTTTGTTTTTAATATCTGTGCATGATCGAATGTCATGTTTGTAGCTTATGATGTAAAGATTTAGATAGTTTAGTAATGAAATTGTTTTCAGTTTGTTTAGTAAAAGAATTCTTTGATGAAAAACAAAAACCCCACCCGTGTTTTTCCTCATCTGGAGGGACCAGACCGTACTCCAGCACAGGGGTGAAATTATAAATAAAGATAGTATGATGAAAATGCAGAATAGAATGTTAATGGAATTATAAAGTATTTTCTTTGTGTTGTTAACAGAAGAAATATCTTTTGTTTTAGGAATAGTAATAACCTGTACTGAAACTGTCAATCTATTAGATATAGAGAAAGAAGCTATATTATTTACTGACAGTAGCATCAATGGGTAGATAAAACAGTTTTTGATGCAGTAGTTACTTACAGTAATCTCATTGCTTAATTGAATTCAAAAGAAGAGTATAGTAGTTAACTAGAGTAGGATTAAATTAAATAAAGATGTTTCACAGTCTACTTCTTTCCAGTTTTAACTACTGCTTGTATAATAAACAAAATTGAAAGAAAGATTAGCTAAGCATAAACAAAAATCTATAACTACCAACTTATATTTTTTAAGAGGTCCATGAATGCTGAACATAGTTCTTATTCTTTCATCTTTTTATAAACGTTAACCTTATAACATACACAGATAATATAGGATACACAGTGTACCTATATAAATTATTCCTATATAATTTATTCAGCGCAGTAAGTATAAGAATACAATAGTAGAATACTATTTTATTCTAGGTTTATAAGTAAACAAGAACAAGCTAATAAATATATAATTAAAAGAATAGTATCTAGATGAGATAAGTAATGTTTATTCTATTATAGTAACAGTAAACAAAAACATAAGTTATTATATACCAACGGGTAACAAATATATAATAGCATTACAATTATTTTAAATAAATTAGATCAATATAAAACTAATGTACAGGAAACCCTATCAATATTTTATTACGGGTAAAAATCAAGTACAATAACGCACATGAATTATCCCACAGAGCGATAGAATGCTTGACCTATCGAGCTTAACCAAATATTACACAACCTAACTAATAACCTCATAATTTACAGAGGTATATTATAAATCAAAGATAATTAGAAAGATGCTGTAAATATTTTCTTACTGTCGAGCTTCAAATAATATAATTATAACACAAGTAAACAAACAAATTTCAGTACTGTATTATCAATCAAAAGATATTTAAAGAAGACTGTATTAACAACTTATATTATGGAGTTAGGGTGAAAACCCTGTAATACCAAATTTGATAACATAAGTATGAAATTGAGGGTTTTAAGCCCCTTTTTCCAAATTATCTCTCGGCCTCATCAATTACACAGCAAAGATAAACAAAGAGTTTGAAGACTTTCCAAAGCCCTCAGCTTCTTCAAGTAATCAAAAGTACGGCATCACAGCCTTCTGTTTCATTTTACTTCTTTCACAGTAAGTTAAGCAAAAAAAAAAACTAACATATACAGTCACGGCTGTAGCCGGAGCACCCCGATTGACACAAGGGTCTCATCTTTCTTTAAAAACAACAAACTAAGTAATAGGTAAACCGAAACCCAAGGGTTTCAAACCACGATGACGCACCCACAATTGTCCCAAAGGGACCAAATAAGAAGGAACGACCATGGTAAAACCAAGCTTACCCGTGAACCAGTATTGTTGTCGCAGCCTCGCACACACTAAGCAGAGAGGAGGGCCGAGACCTGTAATCAACAAAGAAAACATTAATGTTAAAACTTGTATGCTGGATAAACATTTATATTTTTAAAACAAGATAGCAAAATGGAGGAAGGACTTACAATTTTCTTACCTATTTTGTATTGAGACCCGACCACCATCGACAGTAAAACAACCACCAGCACGAGGAGGAAACCTTTCTGCAGGAAGGGAGAAGAGGATTAAAAATACAAAAAACATCCAATCGCAACCCAGAAGAACAAGACCTCAGCTCTCACTGAGGGAGGAGTTTGTTTTACAGTCGAAGGTTCTAGATAAGGGAGCTGCGATAAAGAAACCCTGGGGAAATATCACTAACCTAAACAAAGCACCAACAGTTTCACATCAGCATCTCTCTTTAGGTATTCGGGAGAGCATTCAAGGAGGAACAACAACAGGAAGAGGCAAATGACAGTTCAGTCAAGAACATCGTAGTAGAGCGACAGGAGCCCGAAGACGATGGAGGGAATGGCGAGCTAGGGTTTGACTGCTGCCCATTTAACTATGCAATGCATGGTTATGAAAATGCCATGTTACCCAACAAATAATTTACGTGCTGTGGGTGGAATCGTATAGTTCAGTGAACGTTCCACCAAAGAAATGATTCCCAATCATTTGATACATCAAAGGTTACACTTTAGCATTGTTGCAAAGTCAGCCCATCATTTTTACGCTGCATGAAAGAACATAAAATATCATTACTATAAGCACTTAAACTTTGCAATCATAAAGGTCGTGGGGACAATTTACGACCAATGCTTCGTAAAATATGGTATTCATATAACTTTAACAAGA
Organism: Pseudotsuga menziesii; assembly: GCA_001517045.1. Taxonomy (NCBI): domain Eukaryota; kingdom Viridiplantae; phylum Streptophyta; class Pinopsida; order Pinales; family Pinaceae; genus Pseudotsuga; species Pseudotsuga menziesii. Next base: position 66,666 of record LPNX010932423.1, read on the forward strand.
TTAAACCTATGATCATTATGGCATGGTTATAATTATAACCTTTCTTTCCATGCTAGGTAAATAATACTTACCCTAGTTTATAAATGTATCTAAAAGAGGTTTATAGAGTAAAAACTATGGCAATTATCCTATTGTTCATAATAACCTCAATGGCCTTATCTGTATTTATTAAAATAGTAAAGTTTGGTAAAAAGATACAAAAGAGAGTAATAACTTTTATGTGGTGAAAGCTTTTGCTTAAGGTAAATGTCCTTTAACCATAAATTATGACATGGCAAGGTTAAGCCACAAATATCTTATAAAAAAGATTCACCATAATAAAATAGTTAGGCCATAAAACTATTATGTCATGCATTCTTTTAAGAATTATAGTCCCTTAAGGACATGCCCCTTTTATATATATAAAAGGGATAGGATAAAACCTGTTTCAGTAAGATATCTATCTTACTAAATATAAGCTCCAGTTATGCTTGAAAACAGTTGATATGTGAATAGAAATCTATGCATCAACATTAATATAGCTTTCTCAAGAAGCAGCTTGAAATAAATATGTAAACTCATTTAAACTTCAAGGTTTGAAAATGGAAACAGTAATACATAAACCCCTTATCAATTTACATTACTATGTAAACGTAATTGTACACAATTGAAATTATACCATAGATTTTATAACTCTGCTACTCTTACTCTGTTTGTAAAGAATTAGTAAGGCATTTTTACATTTGACGACCATGATAGATATTGAATAGTTCAGTAATCATTAAGAACCATAAATTTACTTCTACTAGAAAGAAGGACAGTTAATGAATTTACCTCAATAAGCGTTGGAAATTGTTTAGCATTTATTTTCTTACTGAGCTTTTATTTTTGCGACGAACTTGTATTTAAATACTTTAGAATTTTGATAAGAAGCACCCGAACTTCTTACCTGTAATCTGTAAGAACAAGATAACTTTCTGCATTAGCTCGAAAGCTAAGTAAGCCCAGTTTTGCATGACAGTCCCACCTTGTGGTCGCAAAGAGAAAACAAGTCAGTAAACTGAAAAGAACTGTTCTATCTTTAAACATAACCAATAGACAATTTAGATAATGAATTGGTAACATATAACTAATTTATTAATTAGTGTACTGCATTTACGAAATTTATATGCTTTTAAAAATTTTAAATTTTTCGAAAAATTTGGGGCTTTGACATGAGAAAACAAGTCAGTAAACTAAAAAGAACTGTTCTATCTTTAAACATAACCAATAGATAATTCAGATAATGAATTGGTAACATATAACTAATTTATTAATTAGTGTAGTGCATTTACGAAATTTATACGCTTTTAAAAATTTTAAATTTTTTGGAAAATTTGGGGTTTTGACATGTGGTATCAGAGCACAAGGTTCAAACACTAAGCCTTGATGCAGCCCAACTAGCTTCCATAGAACAGTAAAGTAAAATAATATACTAACATATATTCTGTTTTATGTAAAGAACATAATTTTTTTGTTTTTTTTGTTTTTTTCTGAAGTTTAAAAGAACAGGTATGGAGAAGCTAGGAGAGTATGCTCATGAGGAGTCTCCGGACACAGAAACAAAACAAATGCCTAGAGAACCTATGTTAGAAGAGGTGACTGAAATGGAATCATTCAAGAAGGAGAATTAGAAGATTTTGAAGGTTCAGGAAGAGTTGAACCAAATTTTAATAGAAAAGTTCCAAACTAAAGGAAGGAGCAGAAGATCAGAATCTGAGGATGTTAGTCATCAAAGAAGATCTAAGAAGATGAAGCTGGCGAAAACTGAAAGTAGTTCATCATCTGAAGGGTTCAGTGAATGACACAGTTACCATACTACTAGTGACAATAGTGAGGCTGATTTGTATGTTAGAAAGAAGAAATATAGACCATATGAGGAAATTTCAGGGGAGTTTAAAAAGATAGAACCCCCAACTTTTAATGGAGAGACCGAAAAAGGGGAAGAAGCAGAGTTCTGGTTATCCGGGATGAGGAAGTATTTTCATATATTCAATTATTCTAATCAGCTAAAGGCAAGGATGGCAATATATAATCTCTCCGGAAAAGCGAAAATATGGTGGCAAGATCTGAAGAGAGTCAAGGGTATCAGGGAAAAAGAAGTTAATTGGAGTACCTTTAAAAAGTACTTCAAGAAGAAATTTTTGTCTGAACAATATTACGAAGAAAGAGCTAAAGAATTTTATGAATTAAAGTTAGGTTCAATGACTATGAAGGATTTGAACAGTAAATTATTAAGCTTTCTTAGGTATGTACCTTATCTAGTAGACGAGAAACCTAAAGTGCAGCGATTTCTCAGTTGTCTATCGTATCATATTAAGGACAGAATCGAGTATGATAACCCGAAGACTCTAGAGGAAGCCATGAGGAAGGAAAATTTTTGTTTTGAGTAGAATAAGAAGAAAGAAGGCTTAGCCAACTAGAAGGCTAAGAAAAACAACAATCAGCCTGAGTTTAAGAAGAAGGAATTTGTACCCCAGAAGAATTTCAAGAATAATAAGAACAAAAATTATTCTAACAATAAGAATTTCCAGGGAAATAGAAATGGTATTTCCAATAATTCGAATAATTTTAAGGGCAAGGAAGCTGCAAATAACCATGGGAATTTTACCAAGAATTTTGAACGTAAGGATCCTGTTAAGTGCTGGGAATGCAATGGCCTGCACTATGCCTCGGTCTGCCCAAACCGGAAAAAGTCAGTCAGCAATATTCATACTGTGTAGGAAGAAATGACCGTTGGAGAACTAGCAAGGACTATGCCCAGAATAAATGCAGCTTTGGAGAACAGCCAAGCTGACTATCAGACTTCCATGGTGGAAGTGGAAGGTATGATTAACCAAACCCCTGTAACCATTTTAATCAATCTAGGAGCTAGTCTTAGTTACATTTCACCTCAGATAGTGGAAAAATGTAAATTGTCTGTCGATAAGTTTGATAATTCCTGGTTAGTTCAATTAGCCACTAGGGCAAAAAGAAAAGTAACCTATTTTGTGAAAGAATGTGCTTTACTTATGGATGAATTTAAAACTACAGTTAAGCTTAATGTTTTGCCGCTTGGCTCATATGATTTACTGATTGGCATGGATTGGTTAGAGCAGCATAAGGTAGTTTTAAATTGTTACGATAAAACTTTCACATGCTTAAATAGTAATGAACAACTAGTAAAGGTTAAGGGTATTCCTATAAAGACTATAATCAGACAGATTTCTGCTTTACAACTTAAAAGAGCTGTTAAAAAAGGATGTAAAGCCTATGCTGTAACTATTACAGATGAGGCAAGTAAATCTGAAACAGATAAGTTAAAAATAGAAGATATTCCTGTTTTAAAAGAATATACTAATGTATTCCCAGTAGAAATTCCAGGATTACCTCCAAGGAGGGAATTGGATTTCACTATTGAGCTAGTACCAGGTGCAGTACCTAGCTCGAAAGCTCCGTATCGAATGAATATTTTAGAACTTAATGAGCTAAAATCACAGTTAAAAGAGTTAATAGATAAGAAGTACATTCGACCCAGTGTGTCTCCTTGGGGAGCACTGGTCATCTTTGTCAAAAAGAAAGACGGAACTATGCGACTATGCATAGACTATCGTCAACTAAACAAGATGACTATTAAAAATAGATATCCGTTGCCCCGCATAGATGATTTGTTTGATCAACTACGTGGAGCCACGGTATTCTCGAAGATAGACTTGAGGTCAGGATATCATCAAGTGATAATTAAGGATGAAGATATCTTCAAGATAGCCTTCAGAACAAGGTATGGACACTATGAGTTTGTCGTAATGCCATTCGGGATTACCAACGCCCCAGCTGTCTTTATGTGCTTAATGAATAATATAATGCATAAATACTTAGATAAATTTGTTGTCGTGTTTATCGACGACATCTTAATTTACTCTAAAATGGAAGAAGAACATAAAGAACACCTAAAGATAGTTTTACAAGAGTTGCGAGAACAACAACTCTTCGCAAAATTTAGTAAGTGTGACTTCTTTAAGGATGAAATCTAGTACTTAGGTCACGTAGTGACTAAGGAAGGGATTTTAGTCGATCCTGAAAAGATTCGGGCAATCAAAGATTGGCCGGTTCCAAAAGATGTAACGGATGTTAGGTCATTCATGGGAATTACCGGTTATTACCGGAGATTCATTGAAGGCTTTTCAAAAATAGCAAATCCGATCACTTCCTTGCAAAAGAAAGGCAAGAAATTTGATTGGAACTCAAAATGTGAAGAAATTTTTAAGAAATTAAAAACCTTATTGACAAGTGCACCTATTCTAAGAATAACAGATCCTAATAAGGATTTAGTGGTATGCACAGATGCCTATAATGATGGCTTAGGCAGTGTGCTGACTCAAGACGAGCATGTCATTGCCTATGAGTCTAGGAAGTTAAAAACTCATGAAAAGAATTACGCAACTTATGATTTAGAACTTGCAGCTGTTATTCATGCCTTAAAAATGTGGTGACATCATTTAATAGGCAGAAAATTTATTCTAATGACTGATAATAAAGGACTGAAATATCTTTTAGATCCGCCTAACTTAAATGCAAGACACGCAAGGTGGTTAGCCTTCTTGAGTGAATACAATTTTGAAATCCAGCACATAAAGGGTAAGGAAAATAAGGTAGCTGATGCATTGAGAAGAAACACAAAGCTGAACTTTACAGCAGCAATCAGCACTTATGCTTCTGATTTAAATGAATAGCTTAAAGAAGGGGTAAAACAAGATGAAAATTATCAGAAGTTGCAAATTACAGCTAAGGAAAAACCTACAGAAAGCTTAATAAAAGGTTATAATTTAAATAAAAATGGATTTTTATTATTTAAAGATAAACTGTATGTGCCTAATGTGCCTAAGGTTAAGTTGTTAATTTTGGACGAAGTCCATAAAACACCTTACTCAGGACATCCAGGTTACCAAAAGACTGTAACCATGCTAAGAAAAGAATATTTTTGGCCTAATATGAAATCTGAGGTAGTTGAATACATTGCTAGATGTTTGGACTGTCAATAAGTTAAAACCGAACACCAACATCCAGCTGGTTTGCTACAACCTTCACCTATTCCTAGCTGGAAATGGGAAGTGATTAGCTTAGATTTTATTACTGGACTGCCCAGAAATCAGAATCAAAATGACTCTATTATGGTGGTGGTTGACAAGTTAAGCAAAGCAGCACATTTCATTCCTGTCAAAACTACTTACAAGGCTGCTAATATAGCTGATATATTCTTAAAGCAGATTTTTCGGTTAAATGGAGTAACGAAAGTTATAATTTCAGACAGGGATCCTAAATTCACAGGAAATTTTTGGAAGTCCTTGTTTAAGGGATTAAATACAACATTGAATTTCAGTACCTCCTTCCATCCTCAAACAGATGGACAGATTGAAAGAGTGAATCAGGTGCTGGAGGATTTATTAAGGATGTATGTTAAAGATCATCCAGGTAAGTGGGAAGACTACTTGCATCTAGCAGAATTTGCATATAATAATAACTATCAGTCATCAGCTAAGTTTAGTCCATTTGAAATTTTGTATGGACGTAAATGCAACACTCCTATCTCTTGGAATAATCCAGTAGATAGATTGGTGTTATGACCTGAATTATTGAAGGAAATGGAGGAAATTGTGAAACAAGTGCAGAAAAATTTGAAGGTGGCACAGGATCGGCAAAAGAGCCAAGCAGACTTGAAAATAACTCCCAAGGAGTTCCAGGTAGGCGAGCATGTATTTATAAAGGTAAGGCCAAAGAAAAGCTCTCTAAGATTGGGGAGTTGTGCAAAACTAGCACCACGTTACTGTGGTCCATTCGAAATTTTATCTAGAATTTGTCAAGTTGCATACCAGCTAGCATTACCACCTAACTTGAAAGTACATAATGTTTTTTATATCTCTGTTTTGAAAAAGTTATGTTCATGATGCTACTCATGTGGTTGATTGGAATGTTGTACAGGTGGAACCAGAAGGAGAAATTATGGTGGAACCGGATTGTATCCTTGGGAGGAGGGAAATTACTCTGCGGAACCACACCATTGGATAGGTGAAGGTGCAATGGAAGCACCTTAGTCCTGAAGAGGCTACCTGGGAACTAGAAAGTAAGATGCAGGAGGCATACCCGAATCTATTCCAGGAAACTGCAGAGGATGAACAATAAGTAACATCGAGGACGATGTTACATTTTAAGGGGTTGTGTATGTCACATACCCCAATTTTGTAAAATAATGTTAATTGTTTTAATTTGATTTCCTAAGACATTATGTTAAATTTAATGCTAAGTAGGAACTGATGACTCAGCAGAGTCAAAAGAAGTGGAATGTAATTCTGAATATTTTATTATTAATAAATAAAAAGTGGAGACAACAGCTTGGGAGAGCTGTTAGTAAGAGTGTTACTGGTCAAACTGGTGGAAGGAACTAGGTGGAGAGAAAAAGACGAGTGGCAACATCCTCAAACAATTCCTATGTTGCAGGTGGAAACTTCCCTACATTTGGGGTCATGATCCCCCAAGAAAGTGGGATCAGAGCAGGTGGCTCAATAAATGACAACTAACCCAAAAAGACCTAGGCAATCTTTTAAAAGTACCCAATGAATAGAGATGAGACTGCTCAGATATTTTCCAGGAGAAGAATCATTCAGGAAGAATGTTCTTCAAGGAAGTCATTGGGGAAAAGGGAAAACTATAAGGAAAGTGTTTTGAGAGATAATCTGCAGTAACTTGGTCTGTTACAGCTTGTTAGCTGGGGTTTGTATTGAGTCTGAAGACTGGTATTGATTATTGCTGCACCTAGTTCCAGCCAGGGAGACCAGAGCAAGCTCGGGGGTCCTGAGGAGTCGTTGTTTGAGCGCTCTCCAGGAGTTGGTAGGGAGGAACGGCCTCCCATTGCTGTTTTCGTCCAAGCTCCAGAACAGGTTCTGCCATCTAATAATCTTTGTTTTTAATATCTGTGCATGATCGAATGTCATGTTTGTAGCTTATGATGTAAATATTTATATGGTTTAGTAATGAAATTGTTTTCAGTTTGTTTAGTAACAGAATTCTTTGATGAAAAACAAAAACCCCACCTGTGTTTTTCCTCATCTGGAGGGACCAAACCGTACTCCAGCACAGGGGTGAAATTATAAATAAAGATAGTATGATGAAAATGCAAAATAGAATGTTAATGGAATTATAAAGTATTTTCTTTGTTTTGTTAACAGAAGAAATATATTTTGTTTTAGGAATAGTAATAACTTGTACTGATACTATCAGTCTATTAGATACAGAGAAAAAAGCTATATTATTTACTGACAGTAGCATCAATGGGTAGATAAAACAGTTTTTGATACAGTAGTTACTTACAGTAATCTCATTGCTTAATTGAATTCAAAAGAAGAGTATAGTAGTTAACTAGAGTAGGATTAAATTAAATAAAGATGTTTCACAGTCTACTTCTTTCCAGTTTTAACTACTGCTTGTATAATAAACAAAATTGAAAGAAAGATTAGCTAAGCATAAATAGAAATCTATAACTACCAACTTATATTTTTTAAGATGTCCACGAATGTTGAACATAGTTCTTATTCTTTCATCTTTTATAAACGTTAACCTTATAACATACACAGATAATATAGGATACACAGTGTACCTATATAAATTATTCCTATATAATTTATTCAGTGCAGTAAGTATAAGAATACAATAGTAAAATACTATTTTATTCTAGGTTTATAAGTAAACAAGAACAAGCTAATAAATATATAATTAAAAGAATAGTATCTAGATGAGATAAGTAATGTTTATTCCATTATATTAACAGTAAACAAAAACATAAGTTATTATATACCAACGGGTAACAAATATATAATAGCATTACAATTATTTTAAATAAATTAGATCAATATAAAACTAATGTATAGGAAACCCTATCAATATTTTATTATGGGTAAAAATCAAGTACAATAACGCACAGGAATTATCCCACAGAGTGACAGAATGCTCGACCTATCGAGCTTAACCAAATATTACACAACCTAACTAATAACCTCATAATTTACAGAGGTATATTATAAATCAAATATAATTACAAAGACGCTGTAAATATTTTCTTACTGCCGAGCTTCAAATAATATAATTATAACACTGGTAAACAAACAAATTTCAGTACTGTATTATCAATCAAAAGATATTTAAAGAAGACTGTATTAACAACTTATATTATGGAGTTAGGGTGAAAACCCTGTAATACCAAATTTGATAACAAAAGTATGAAATCGAGGGTTTTAAGCCCCTTTTTCCAAATTATCTCTCGGCCTAATCAACTACACAGCAAAGATAAACAAAGAGTCTGAAGACTTTCCAAAGCCGTCGGCTTCTTCAAGTAATCAAAAGTACGGCATCACAGCCTTCTGTTTCATTTTACTTCTTACATAGTAAGTTAAGCAAAAAAAAAACTAACATATACAGTCATGGCCGTAGCCGGAGTACCCCGATTAACACAAGGGTCTCATCTTTCTTTAAAAACAACAAACTAAGTAATAGGTAAACCGAAACCCAAGGGTTGCAGACCATGACGACGCACCCACAATTGTCCCAAAGGGACCAAATAAGAAGGAACGACCATGGTAAAACTAGGCTTACCCGTGAACCAATATTGTTGTCGCAGCCTCGCACACACTAAGCAAAGAGGAGGGCTAAGACCTGTAATCAACAAAGAAAACATTAATGTTAAAACTTGTATGCTGGATAAAAATTTATATTTTTAAAACAAGATAGCAAAATGGAGGAAGGACTTATAGTTTTCTTACCTATTTTGTATTGAGACGCGACCACCATTGATAGTAAAACAACCACCAGTACGAGGAGGAAACCCTTCTGCAGGAAGGGAGAAGAGGATTAACAATACAACAAACATCCAATCGCAACCCAGAAGAACAAGACCTCGGCTCTCACTGAGGGAGGAGTTTGTTTTACAGTCGAAGGTTCTAGATAAGGGAGTTGCGATAAAGAAACCCTGGGGAAATATCACTAACCTAAACAAAGCACCAACAGTTTCACATCAGCTTCTCTCTTTAGGTATTCGGGCGAGCATTTGAGGAGGAACAGCAACAGGAAGGCTATCAATAGTAAGAGGCAAACGACAATTCAGTCGAGAACATTGCAGCAGAGCGATAGGAGCCCGGGGGCGATGGAGGGAATGGCGAGCTAGGGTTTGACTGCTGCCCATTTAACTACGCAATGCATGGTTATGAAAATTCCACGTTACCCAACAAATAATTTACATGCTGTGGGTGGAATCGTATAGTTCAGTGAACATTCCACCAAAGAAATGATTCCCAATCATTTGATACATCAAAGGTTACACTTTAGCCTTGTTGCAAAGTCAGCCCACCATTTTTACCTTGCATGAAAGAACATAAAATATCATTACTATAAACACTTAAACTTTGCAATCATAAAGGTCGTAGGGACAATTTACGACCAATGCTTCGTAAAATAAGGTATTCATATAACTTTAACAAGATTAAACCTATGATCATTATGGCATGGTTATAATTATAACCTTTCTTTCTATGCTAGGTAAATAATACTTACCCTAGTTTATAAATGTATCTAAAAGAGGTTTATGGAGTAAAAACTATGGCAATTATCCTATTGTTCATAATAACCTCAATGGCCTTATCTGTATTTATTAAAATAGTAAAGTTTGGTAAAAAGATACAAAAGAGAGTAATAACTTCTATGTGGCGAAAGCTTTTGCTTAAGGTAAATGTCCTTTAACCATAAATTATGACATGGCAAGGTTAAGCCACAAATCTCTTATCAAAAAGATTCACCATAATAAAATAGTTTGGCCATAAAACTATTATGTCTTGCATTCTTTTAAGAATTATAGTCCCTTAAGGACATGCCCCTTTTATATATATAAAAGGGATAGGATAAAACCTGTTTCAGTAAGATATCTATCTTACTAAAGATAAGCTCCAGTTATGCTTGAAAACAGTTGATATGTGAATAAAACTCTATGCATCAACATTAATATAGCTTTCTCAAGAAGCAGCTTGAAATAAAGATGTAAACTCATTTAAACTTCAAGGTTTGAAAATGGAAACAGTAATACATAAACCCCTTATCAATTTACATTACTATGTAAACGTAATTGTACACAATTGAAATTATACCATAGATTTTATAACTCTGCTACTCTTACACTGTTTGTAAAGAATTAGTAAGGCATTTTTACATTTGACGACTATGATAGATATTGAATAGTTCAGTAATCATTAAGAACCATAAATTTACTTCTACTAGAAAGAAGGACAGTTAATGAATTTACCTCAATAAGCGTTGGAAATTGTTTAGCATTTATTTTCTTACTGAGCTTTTATTTTTGCGACGAACTTGTATTTAAATACTTTAGAATTTTGACAAGCAGCACCCTAACTTCTTACCTGTAGTATGTAAGAATAGGAGAACTTTCTGCATTAGCTCGAAAGCTAAGTAAGCCCAGTTTTGCATGACAGTCCCACCTTGTGGTCGCAAAGAGAAAACAAGTCAGTAAATTGAAAAGAACTGTTCTATCTTTAAACATAACCAATAGATAATTCAGATAATGAATTGGTAACATATAACTAATTTATTAATTAGTGTACTGCATTTACGAAATTTATACACTTTTAAAAATTTTAAATTTTTCGAAAAATTTGGGGTTTTGACACCATGGCTTATGATAAAACCACTTGTATTTCATTGTTTAAATATTCACTTCTATGAAGAATCCTTGCTATTATCCCATAATTATAGTATTACTAACTTCTTGCCTTCATAATTTGGGTGCCTTCCTCGCATAACCCTATTCATAAATGTGATGATAGTTCTGCCCCCTTTTTTCTACCTTCGTTAATACCCTCATCTCTCATCTACTAGTATACGCTATTGTTGAAATATTGTAACTTTGAAGAATATTCTATTGTATTTTATTATTGTAATTTATTCGAAAATGTTTTATTCCTCCGTCGGGGTTTTGTTATTGTATTTGATCATCATAGAGTCATGTGGTAAATCCTTTGTTGTAATTCGGTTCTATAGTACCCTCTAGAAAGTAATATTATATTGTTTTGAGTCTTCCTAGGTAAGTCGGCCCAGTAAGTTTATTGGGGCTGACCTAGTTAGGGAAAAACTCAAGTAGAAGATAAAGTATAAATAGGAGTGATGTGCTCCTCATTTGGACATACATGCTCACTTGTGTAATGCGCATAGGATATATATATATATGCAAGGAGAGGGAGCACTTGTTTGGTATTTTGTCTTTGTACTTGTGATCATCTATATTGAGGAAGTTTTGTTGGGTTTTCGTCCCCTAGAGGGTTTCCTAGGATAAATATGTGTTTATCTTGTGATTGTTTTTATTTTAGTGATCATGTATATGCTATTGTTGTGAAATTGAATTGAATACTAATGTTATATATCTTATCATATTTAATATTAACATGGTATCAAATATAGATTGAATAGGACAACTTTGACAAGGTGAAACTCTCTCTCTTCTCCCTTCGGCAAGAAATTAGGGCTTCTGTCAAAGTTGGAATTTTGGAAATCTATTTGCATAGAAATTTTTTCCTCCCTAGGGTGCATTTATTGAGCCCTAAATCAAATTTTTTGAGTTGGTAGATCTACAGGAAAGTCAAACCCTAGTTTGACTTTGGACCAAAAAACTGCAGAAAACTAGAAAACTTCAGAAACTGTAGATCAGAATTTTGCAAGTCAATTTTGAGAGGTGAAGATTTGGAATCTACAGAAACCAAGTGTACCAGTCAATTCTCCTTAGTCAAGTGCATCTCTTGGTAAGGTCAGTTTTTCATTTTGAGAAATTTCATTTTTTGGCGACCTTTTGTATAAGATGGCCCCAAGCACTAAGATTGAGGATAAGCTAGAAGGACTAGAGAATTTCCAAGCATGGAACTATAGGATTGTCATCATTCTTAGAGAGAATGATCTTTCCAAATACATTAAGGAAGAAGTTGCGAAATTTAAAAGGATGAAACTAAGGAGAAGCATAAGAAGGACCTGATTAGGAAAATGAGGATTATTGTTGATTCTATCAAAGACCACTTGATTCCTCAAGTGTCATCCAAGGAGACCCCGAAGGAGATGTATGATTGCCTAGCCATAATGTATGAAGGAAGAAACAACATTAGAAATATTAATTTGAGAACTCAATTGAAGAGTACCAAGATGTGCAAAGGAGAATCCATCCAAGACTACTTCACAAGGGTCTCCTAGTTCAAGGAGAAAATAGAAGCCATTGGAGACTCCCTTGTTGAAGATGAGCTAGTTATGACTGATCTTAATGGTCTCACCAGACCTTGGGATTCATTCATCCAAACGATACATGCCATACAGGAAAGCATGGAATTCGACATTGTATGGGAAGATTGCATCCAAGAGGAGGCTACAGTAGCCAATAAAGAAGCTATACTTAAAGAATATGATCAAGAACTATCCACTCATACCAAGAGAGGAATAATTCAATCTAACTTAATAAGGAAATCCACAAGGAGTCTCAACCTCCCAAGAAGTTACAAAGGACAAGATGAAACAATCCAAGAAGAAACTACTCCAACTTTCAATGTTTAAATTGTGACATGTTAAAGTATTGTAACTTCAGAATATATTCTATTATAATTTTGTTGTATTCTCCTTCGGAGATGTTATTACTCCATTTGGAGATGTCCTTGATGTAATTGGTCATGTAAAAGTATTGAGGTAAACCCTCTGTTGTAAGTTGGGGAAATTGTACCCGCAAAAGTAATATATAAAATGTGTTTTGAGTCTCCCAAGGTAGTTCATCCCTAATTAGGGAACCTAGCCGACCTAGTTAGTTATTTGAGGCACTCACCTAATGAATATAAATAGGTGAGGCACCTCTCTCATTCACACATATCTTACACTCAATTATTTCATTGGAGAGAGAGAGAGAGAGAAAGAGAGAGAGAGAGAGAGAGAGAGAGAGAGTCCAATGTGGAAGATAAGAAAATATTCTTGTTGTTATGGTTTTATACTATACTTGGTCGAATTCTATACTGAGGAAGTTTTGTGGGTTTTTCTCCCTTGTGGTTTCCCCGAGGAAAAGATTTGTGTTCTCTTGTGTTGTTGTACTTGTCTTTCTTTAAATGATCCTTTGCTTATGGTTATGATTTTATGATTCTAAATGTTTTTATATCTTGTAACCATTAAAAATATAACATGGTATCAGATCCACCCTAAAAGAAGTCTTTGTGCATTTGAAACACTGCTACAGCTACAACTATTAAAGATTAGGGTTTCATGCCTGAAAACCCTAGAAGAAAAAAAACTAGTAATTCCGGGACTTTCATTATAGATCGATATTGGAGAAGGATCAGGAGATGAAGAAAAAATTGCGTTGTATCCTGTGTAAAAGTTTCAGACTCGGATTTGCTATAATATAGGAGAAATGATTCCTTAAACTCAGGGTTCCAGTCTCTCCCATAATTCATCCTTAAACAGGTGACTTAGGGATAATTTCTATATCTTGGGCTAGGTAGGTCCAAATTTAATTTCACATGTTGTTTCAAATAGGGAACAAACTTTAGTTTCTGTGGTAAAGGTTTCATAGGATGAAGGTGAAACAGTGACACGTGGAAGTCCGTACAAGTTCGCTATTATGAATATTCCTGAAATAAGTCACCATGGGAAACGTCACATAAGTACCACCTCATGGATCTAATTATTCTCTAACCCATGGGGTTGGAAATAAGAAAGACTAGGAAACCTCATGATGAAGTTTCAGACCTTGAGGAGTAAAAAATTCGAAGCTATAACAGAAACAAGATCAGTGAATTATGTAGAAGAAACTAGAGAAAAATTAGGGCTTCCTATTTCGGGCACTCCCCTCCACCAATCATTTGAAGAGGTAGGACCATCATAATAGCCATAGGAGGGCGCATTCTTCTATGTAAGAAGTTTCTCATTTTGTGGAATTTCAATTTTTGACCTAATACTACTGTTGAAGAAAACTAGGGCATTAGATATTTTGTAGTTCTATCCACAGTTTTGGGAAAATAAGTATGTTGCTCAACTCTCCTTGAGGAGGCACATATTTTTCTCCATTCAGATCTTAAAGATTCCCAAGTTGAAAAATTAGGGTTTCTTTGTTAAACCCTAGGTCCACCAGAAGCATTCTTCCAGAAGATCCTTTAAACAACCATCAAGTTGAAGCAATATCATTAGTAAGTTCTATCCTCTCTGTTTGCATTTGAGGTTCACATTTTATCATGATGATAAACAGATTCAAGCTTGAGGAAAATATTGAAAGAGTCAAGAAATTCTAAGCATGGAATTATAGAGTGCTTCTCATACTTGAAGAAGCATGACATGGAGAACTATGTCAAATAAGAAGCTGCAGATCCAGGCGAAGATGAAGTCGAAGAAAAGAAAAAGAAGGACCTTTAGTCAAAACAAAGATGAGTATTTATGTATCCATTGGATGTCACATGTATCATCCTTTAAGAATCCAAAGGATATGTTTGATGCAATGAACAACTTGTACAGAGATGAACTTGAGAATTCAACTTAAGGATGTGAAGTTACAAAGTCAGAAAAAATTCAATGATTACTTTAGAAGGATATCTCAGCTCAAGGAGAAATTAGAAGCCATTGAAGACAATGTCAAAGAAGTATAGATTACAATTTTGAATGTTCTTCCAAGTTCAGTCAAGAGAGTTTTTCTAGTAGGAAGATCAACTATGGAGGAATGAATGTAAGAAGAATATTGATTGATGGAAAGATAAAATGAGATGACAATCAATCCCTAACCAACTCATGCCAAGCAGAGAAAGAACAAGAAGGAAGAACATTTTCGCCAAGAATAGAAGGACATCTCACAACTTAATAGTTCAGTTGTGATGAGAAAGGAAACTTTGGGAAAGAATGTCCCAAGAAGGAATAATGTAAGGATGATGTGACCTAGAAGTACCAATCGATCATGCAGAATTATGTTTGGATATGAGTTCAAGACATGAAGGGAAGTCTTATGAATTTTTCCAAGTAGATATACAAGATCAAGTATACAATATATCGAAGTATAAAAATATACAAAGTAAGGTTCATGGCTTCTATCATAAAGAGAGAGTTTATTATGGAAAGACACTACTCTAGGGGCTAGGCATTCCTATTTAGTGGTGGATATTACACTAGACAGTTGGTGTAATCAAAGTAGAATAACATATCAAGCAACCTATAGGGTTTGAGACTCTCTACAAAGAACCACCTATGCACAAAAGGATTTGTACAAGCTCAGTAGGCACCCATGGGATAGCACATATAGTTATAGACGAGATTGAGGATAAACAAGAGTGATGGTCCCAACCTTTACTACAAGGTTGACGATAGAGGCCTACAAAGGACGAGAATCTCATACATGGGTGAAAAATAAAACTTGCATCAAAGTTCGAGATGGAGGATCCTGATATCTAGTTCCCTTGACAGGTGATATAGATGGATACAAAGAAGATTAGTAGCAGAGGAGGATACCTGTCACTCCAATGTCCTGATGTAGAGTGTAATAACCTAAAATTTCGTAAAAATTTAAATTTTTTAAAGTGAGATAAAATGTCTTAAGTCACAGTTAAGTAACTACTAACGGTTAGCGGAAAATGAAATAGTTTATTAAAGGTTAAGGGTTTGTTTCATTAAAAGAATATGCAACTAAAGGATGTAATCTTAAACACCTGTGTTAATTCTATTAATGACTTAACAGCTTTAATTTCAATAGAGTTAGAAAAAGGACTTGCATTTAGTTGCTTCTACATATACTAATGATTTACTTTTTTCAAGTAGGTAAGAAATCTTGTTTGAGATTGGGGCTTACTTAGTGTTCTACCAACTCAAATGGACTATTGGTTCTTACAGGCTTAGTAGGTAAGCATAAGATCTTGTAGGTGTTTATTTTAAATTACGTCGAGAAAAGTACTTTCCTAGCATGTTAAGATGCTAGTATAAGAAAAGGTTAAATAAGTTGCTAGTATTTGAGGAGGTAAAGTGAATTCTCTTTCGTTGTTCTGAATCTATGAAAGTATTTATAACTAATGCCATATTGAATTTTCATCAAAACACAATCAATGTTTTAAAATACAAGTGCAAGTTATTACCAAGGTTCCTTCAGTCGTATGATGATTATCTTTCAAAAGTTTATAGTACATGGTTAGTTTTCTTGTGTTTACAATACCGGTTATTTATAAATTCCCATAGAGAGCATAAAGCTCATGGTTTTGGTTTAAGTTTACCTTGATTGATTAGTGATCTCGCAGCTATTTTTACTTCAATACTCAATGTGTCCTTCTCTTTAAGCATGAACATGCTCCTATGTTTTTCAGTTGTAAAGTTAATAATGAGTTATTAGACTCTTTAAGAGAAATTATCCAATAATGTTAGTCTTCAGTTTCTTGAATACTCCCTCATTTAACAACATCAAGATTCTGTGTTGAGAAGTTTAAGGCTTTTCCAGTTTACTATAGTCATAAACTATGTCCTAACTATTCCATACTTTCTTTTACTACTTCTAAAACAATACCATACTTATTCGACTTGTTTGCAAGCATGAATATCTTCTTGGATCAAATAGTAACCAAGTTGTGTCCATAGTATTCAAATTATAACTATAATACAATAGTATTTTAAGTTATAACAAAGTGTTAACCTATACCTAAAAGTATTTCAAGTTATAACAAATGTATTAACTTTTAACCTAAGGTAGTATTTCCTACCAAACAAATACTATGATGTAGTCGAAATGATGGCAAGCAATTCTTATAAAGTTTCAATCCTATACTATGCTAGTTTCCATGGCATGTTATATATCGATGGCATGTTTCTTATCATTAGCAATCATATGTTATATGGTTATTTGCAATGATAGGATTTTAAAACATTTTGTGCAGCGCTGACTTAAGGTTTCGACCCACACTTGTTGATATTTTTGGAAGGGCACGTGCATAGGATCTCCTCCATTTGTTGGTTGACTTATAATGCTGCAAACCCTACTCCTCTGCATTTTCGGACCGAGGGTTCTCCTCCTTGTTGGACGAGCTGTGAGCTCGTGGCCATGAGAGACCTATAACCTCCTTTATCATTGGGCATTTTTCCTACAAATGATGTATCGTGACTATTGGGTATCGTAGTTTATGATTTGGGCTCTCCTGTGTGTTGAAGAATACATTGCAAGTGTGGTTTTTGGTTTTTCCAAGTAGCTCGAAGCCTATACTTGTCTTACTCCTGTAGTTGCTCACCCATGGCTTCTACATTGTGAACTGGAGTCGGTTTTCTTGCTTTCCCTATCATAGAGGTGACTTCAATGGTTCTTGCCTTTTGGTTTGATGCCGTCGTGACCTGGTGTGGCCATCTCTTCTTAGTTTCGACTCTGGTTAATAGGTAAGACTTTCTTATCTTGGTTTTTCTTTTTCATTTGATTATCCTTACTAGGGTTTTTATTATTTATGCAAAGAGAGTTTAAATAATGTTTTGGTTTGGTCTTGCAGGTTCCTGGTACTGGCTCCAAAACCGTGGGTGGAAAACGAGCTCATGCTTCAGTGTTTTAATGGGATTCCAACTGGTAAGCCCCGGTCCCATCGAGGGTTCTTCCTGCATGCGATTATGGTTGTTGGAAGTGGTTCCTGTGGGTGAATGAATGGCCTCGGTTCTCTGTTGGTTATGATTTAAAGCTTGTTTATTGTATGTCCTTGTTTTTATTTAAAAACCATTATGGTACTTAGTGCTGGGTAATGCAGGCTCTTGAAGCCGTGATGTAAAATGGTTTTTATAAGATGTTCTTAGCCTTACCACCTAAGTAATGTAAATTCTTTTGTTTTTATTTTAAAAAGAGCCTAGCTCTAAGCTCAGAGAGGCTTGTTGACCTCTATCTAGTGTTACTTTAGTTTTTACGGTGAATTTAGTAATGGAAGACTGTGAAACAGTCGCGGTTGTAACGTGATTTGGATTTTAATTCTCCTGTCAGTAATATATTTTTTTACTGTTTAATATAAAGGATTTTGTGCATACTTCATTTTATTAGCAGGCCTGAGATTTGACCCTTTGACTCTAAAGGTTATAAGCCTATCCTTAAATAGGGATTAAGTATTTGCGAATGGTTAATTACTATTGGTTTATTTTTCTTAATAATTTGTATTTGTAATGTTTTCATTAATACCCTGTATTATACTGATTTTCAATGCACTGCTTAAGGGAAGATAACTGTGTTTTTTTTAAAGATGATATTTAATTCTGGTTTTTGGCTTTTTAAGGGTTAATCATTGTATAAACACTACAGTTTAATAATATCCTTATTTATACTTAAAGAACTCTTATCTCTGTTTGATAATAGGAAGTAGGTGATAGTATTACTTACAGTTATTAGTTCGATGCCAGCTCTGTTTATTTAATAATTTTTACAGTTTGTTTTAATTCTCAGTTAAGAAATAATTAGGGTTTTAATGCAGCATACTTGAAAAATAGGATAAAGTTATCTTTTAGTAAATTTTGTACTTTTTAAAGGATTATAGTAGAGTCCATTGGTCTTAGACAAAGACACACAGTATTTGGAATTTCAATGTTATAAAATGTTTTACAAATTCTTTTTACCTGGTTTTTAGATGTTAGCCTACTTAATTTACTTATGTTTAAATGTTAAACGATAATCTCTATATTTTATCAGAATACGAATACCATAATTACTTCTATAATAATATTATTACTATTCTCTTACATACCTATTTTTTTTTTGTTTAGCTGAAATAAATAAATACAGATAATATTTGATACTGCTTTATAGTAGAATTCATAAACAAATGAAGTAAAATCTAGTTACAGTTCTCATTCAAGTAAAATAATCATCTCATTCACCTAAACACCAAGCTGTACTAGAGTACTACCCGAGTCAGGTGTGGAAAAATATAGTTTGGGAATTTTAATTCTATCTGTTCCACCTTTTACATATTCATTTCTATTTCTAACATAATCTATAATTTTACCAAGTCTTATATTAAACAGTTATTCTTCCTTCATAAACCCTAAAATACTAACATGCTTGTAGTAGAAACTAATAAATATTTTACTGAAGACAGTAAACAAATAACATAAAGATAAATAGAACCTGTTAATGACCAGATGACAACAGCTTAAGGAGGCTGTTCCTCCCAACCAAACCAAACTCCTGGAGAGTGCTCAGACAATGCTTCCTCATGACCCCAGAGCTTGTTCCTGGTCTTCTTGGCTGAGAAATGGGTGGAGAATACAACTTTAAGACATTTGTCACCTGACTGGTCCAATTACCTCAGTAATTAAAATATGCTCTCAGCAGTATGAAATTCAACCTAAAAGCTGCAACAAGTTCAGTCTCAGTAGTTAACCCCTCAAACACACTTCAGTAATCCCCTCCATCGAATTTCTCTTGAGTAAATTCATTCACCCTGAATGATCACCTCTAGAATGGGCAGCCTCAGCTGTCTTCAATGGGAAATTTTATAGAGATGCCTAGGTCTTTTGGGTCAATTTTCATTTAATGAGCCACCTTCTCTGATTCCACTTTATTGGGGAATCATGACCATAAATATAGGGAAGTTGCCACCTACAACAGTTGGAAGTGGTTTGAGGATGCTGCCACTTGTCAGTTTACTCTCCACCCAGTCTCCTCCACCAATTAACCAGTAAACACTATTTTAACAGCTTCCCTAAGCTGTTGTCTCATCATTTATTTATTTATACATAAAATATTTTGAATTACATTAAATATTCTTAACCCGATTGGGTCATCAATTACAAAATTAGCATAAAATTTAACACAATGTTCCTCAAATAACATTAAATTGTTTTTGCAAATTGGGGCATGTGACATATACACCCCCTTAAATTATAACATCATCATCGATGTTATTTATTCCTCATCCTTAGAGTCCCCCCGAAATAGAATTGGATATGCATCCCGCATATGACTTTCCAATTCCCAGGTGGCTTCTTCTAGACTAAGGTGCTTCCATTGCACCTTCACTTGACCAATGGTGTGGTTCTGAAGTGAGATCTCCCTCTGCTCGAGGATACAATCCAGTTCCACCAGAAAATCTCCTTCGGGTTCCACCTGTACATCATTTCAATTAATAACATGAGTAGCATCATGTAAATATTTTTTTAATACAGAAATGTGAAAAACATTGTGAACTCTCAAATTCGGTGGTAAAGCTAACTGATAGGCTACCTATCCGATCCTAGACAATATTTCAAAAGGACCACAATATCGAGGTGCTAGTTTAGCACAACCACCCAACCTCAGGGAACTCTTTTTGGGTCTCGCCTTAATGAAAACATGTTCACCTACCTGGAACTCCTTTGGAGTTCATTTAAGGTCTGCTTGACTTTTCTGTCGATCTTGCGCAATTTTCAGATTACCTTGTACCTGCTTTACAATTACTTCCATTTCTTTCAATAATTCAGGTCCTAATACTAACATGTCCACTGGTTTACTCCAAGATATGGGAGTATTACATTTCCTTCCATACATAATTTTGAAAGGACTATACCTAGTTGAAGCTTGATAATGATTATTGTAAGCAAATTTTACCAGGTGTAAATAATCTTCCCATTTACTTGGATGCTTCTTTACATACATTCTAAGTAAATATTCGAGTACCTGATTTACTCTTTCAGACTGTCCATCAGTTTGAGGATGGAAAGAGGTACTAAAATTTAACGTGGTATTTAATCCTTTAAACAAGAATCACCAAAAATTACCTGTAAATTTAGGGCCTTGGTTTGAAATTATGACCTTCGGTATTCCATGCAATCAAAAAATTTGTTTTATGAAAATGTCAGCAATATTTGCAGCGTTATAAGTAGTTTTTACAGGTATAAAATGGGCCACTTTACTCAATTTGTCAACCACTACCATTATGGAATCATTTAAGTTCTGGTTTTTAGGCAGTCCAGTAAGAAAATCAAGGATAATTATCTCCCATTTCCAGCTAGGGATAGGCAAAGGCTGAAGTAGCCCAGCTGGATGTTGATGTTCAGTTTTTACTTGTTGACATTCAAAGCATCTAGCAATATATTCTGTCAATTTAGTCTTCATGTTTGGCCAAAAATAATATTTTCTTAGCATGGTTATCGTTTTCGGATAACCTGGATGCCCTGAATAAGGAGTTTTATGAATTTCGTCTAAAATTAATAACTTAATCTTAGGTACATTAGGTACATATAATCTATCTTTATACAGTAATCATCCTTTTTCATTCAAGCTGTACCCTATACTTAGACTTTCTATTAGATTTTCTTTTGCTTTTGCTTGTAACTTTAGGTAATTTTCATCTTGCTCTATTCTAACTTTAAGCTGTTCTTCCAGATCTGTTGTATAAGTGCTAATAGCTACTGTAAAATTCAGCTTTGCATTTCTACTTAATGCATCAGGGCTTTTATTCTCCTTTCCTTTGATGTGTTGAATTTCAAAATCGTATTCACTTAGAAAAGATAGCCACCTAGCTTGCCTAGCATTCAGGTTAGGTTGATCTAACAGATATTTCAATCCCTTATTATCCGTCGTTAAGATAAACTTTCTTCCAATTAAATGATGATGTCACATCTTTAAAGCATGTATGGCAGCAGCTAATTCTAAGTCATAGGTCGCATAATTTTTTTCATGAATCTTTAATTTCCCAGACTCATAAGCAATGACATGTCCTTCCTTAGTCAATACTCCACCTAAACCATCATT
>LPNX010932447.1:1481-55350 GCA_001517045.1 Pseudotsuga menziesii
GAGAAAGAGCCAAATGGGAGTTTCATGGACACTTGGCTAGATTCCCCTTACATTTATGACATCTATGACATCAATGATGGAGATTCTATGACAGTTATGACACAAGTCAGATATGAAGGCTGATATACTGACATATTGACATTTCAGGATTGAATAGAGCATCTTAGATGTCGAAATTGGGAGTTGGAGAAGGCCAAGAGGCTCCTACTCAAATTTGGGAGAAGAGGGAAGGTGAAGAGAGAGGCCACATGGCATAGCATGAGCAACCACACCAATTCAACTTGGATTTGGTTTATGGATGGATTTGGAACCTTATAAGGATAATAATGTTTATAAAATACAGAGATCATCCATTAGAAGAAGCTTTTTCTCATTTGTGAAATTGTCATTTGTGAATTGTGAGAGCTAGTGGATGACTAGTTTTCTTGCTTAAGCCAATTTCGAGGGTGAAAGATTCCCATCCTAGTTGGTGTTTGGAAAGGCCACTAAGGTATTTCATGGAGATTTAATGGAGTCTTATTTGCAGTTTTAAGCTACATGAATTCATGTGGATTCTTCTATGGCAGCACTCTCTCTCAACTATTTCCAGTTTTCACACCATATTCATGCCAATGGAGGGATTGCACTTTGGGTGAGCTATTAATCTCTTTTGGGAAGGTTATAAATCCAATTATATTATGTGCTGATGTATATGCTCTATATTTCATTTTCATAATACTCTAAGTTTTAAATACCCAAAAGAATTCATGTAAAAATGTTGGACAATGAAGAAATAGTGTCATTTCCCCACTATCTTGTTGTGAACCATTGTAATGCTGATGATTTCGAATTGGGAGAGCCTTTAATTGTCCATTTCTGATTTTAATCAGTTCAATATTCTCTTTTATTAATTATTATAAAGTTTCAAGTCTAAATTACCAATATTTGTATGTCAAAATGAATTTTAATGAGCAAACAATGACCATTTCCACTCCATTTTGATATATGTCATGGTAATGCTTATTATTTTGAATGGAGGAATTTATAGCTGATAAATGTATGATGGATGGAATGTAATTAATGTGTATTTCAAGCCTCAAGTTCAGTAATTAAGCATTGGAATCCATTTTACTCATTTTTATTCAATTGGGAGAAGATTTGGTGCATTTTCCCCAAGGGTTGAAATTGTGACTTGGTAGTTGTTTTGGAAAGAGTCATAACAGCCTGTATAAACTGAACCATGATGCATATGAGACTTTTAAAAGGTCTCTTACACATACCCAGCCTCTGTTCATAAATTCAAGTGACTTTGGGATCATTTGTTAAGCCATTTCCGACAATTACCCAGGGGGAATTGAAGCCCCAATTTGCTAGTAAAGAATCCTACTTTGAACAGAACATTAAACAAGTTTGAAAAAGAAATTGGGAAGTAAAAAAACATACATGAGAATAATATTTAATTTATATTATCATTCATGTACCTTCAGAGAAAATTTGGAAGCATTTGGGTCAATTTGGAGGTCTAGACATCAAAGCTAGTCAAGAGCCAAAATTGTGAAAAAATTGGAAAATTGAGAATTTTAATAAAGTTCCAAAAAAGGGACATTACAGTGGTATCAGAGCATGATCTTGGCACCTAATTTGGTCTGATATTTATTAGTACAATAATTCAGTGACCACCACTATATATTAAAACCAAAATTTCTTTTGTTGAAGAGGGAAAAAAAGTAGGAGAAGAAGACAATTTTTGGAAACTATGACTAGGCATGAAAAGAAAACCTCATATGATGGTGAGGAGATAATAAAAAGCATGGAACCTATATTTGAAGACATGACCAAGAATATTAAAAAAGGATTTGAATTTTTGGCTATCCAAAGTTGGGAAAAATATATTGATTTTAAGAAAACCAAGGAGAAAAATGCATTAGCTTGTTTGAAGGAGAAAAAGGAGGAGACCCATGAACCACCTAGTTCTGAAATGGGTGGAGTAGAAGAATTAGTACATGAAGATGATCTAAATTCACTCCCAAGTGACTCTGAAAAATATGAAGAGACATCACATGAGTATGAAGAAGTTTTTATTGAAAATACTGAAGATAATTTTGAGACACATGCTACCTTGGAAATGAAACAAAGAGCATCTACTGATGGATGCTTGAACTATGAAGGAGTACCTACTGATGGGTGCTCAAAAATCTATGTTGGTGACATATATATCAGATTTCAAAATGTTGCTACAAGCCAAAAATCTATTAAACATGAAAATGAAGACCTTGTAGCGGTTGAAGAAGAAACAAGATCAACTTCTCCATCACCACTTGAGCTTCATGAAGTTGGTCCAAGCAAGAAGGAAGAAGATGAGGAGGTTCATTTGCAAGAACCTAATTTTATTGAAGGGTCCTTAAATATGAATGAAAAGAAGATCCAAGAGGCCCTTAGCATACTCCATGACACTCAAGCATCGGTTTCAAATTCTTGTTGGAGAGCTACTTCCTTGGAGGATCCATCCTTCCTTGAAGACATGGAGAAGATCCAAAGAGCAATGTGCAACATCAAAGGTAATTTCATGTCTTTTCTTTTTGATAGAAAAAATTTCATTGAGCTTATTTAATGGTTACATGAATCCTACTTGAAGAATAATTAAGTTATTCATAAGCTCACAATTCAAAATGAGCAACTTCTTGAAAAGTTGCAAGACACTTGTTTTTCCTCCGATGTTTCAGATTTTCATAAGGTAGATTGCTTGGAGGATTCTCATGACATGATGGATCATGAGAAACATGAAAAATTGCAGGTTCTTGATGTGCTTGACGATTATAGTGATGAGATCCAACCACTAGTAATGGTGGAAGAGGAACTTGAGTTGCCTCTTGAAAATGGTTACACAATTTTTGAAGAAGTGCATAATTCCAACACCTTGGAACCAACCCATGAGGAAATTTTTGCATTTTCTAGGGAGGTGAATAATCCTACCCCTATGGATACTTCACATTATGACAATTTTTCACTTACTGATCATTTGGGTGAGTTGGTTCTTTCTCCTACATCCTACACTTCTAAATTTTGCAGCAGTCATCCTAATGAAGTATGGGTGAAAGGTATCTTTTTGATGGTGCCACATGAAGAGCATGGAAATTCTATTTCTCATTTTGATGATGGAATTATTAGAGAACCATCTTATTTACATTTTCAGCAGCATCCTTGTTTACATTATGATTATACACATCTACATGGGTGCACCTATGATGTCCATTTGAGTCACTTGAAGACTCATGGTTTTTCTTGCTCAACACTTGGTTCATTTGATGTTGGAGGAACTTCATCCAACACTTGGGTGAAGAGGGATATGATTGAGGAACATTATTATTGGCAGAAACATCCTCTGTTATTTCATTATGATATACATATTCATGGGTGTATTGATAAGACTTGTTTCAGACACTTGAAGTCTTCGTGTTTTATTTGCTCCTTATTTGGTTCATATTTTGGTGGAGGTTCTTCATTCACTTCTTGGATGAAAGAAAAAATGGCTGATTATTATTTTGATGCATATTACATTATTTGGGAGCATAATTATAGGACATGGGATCCTCACCTATGTCATTGGAGCAGATTTGATTGGTCACTTGAAGCATGTATGCACTTGGCAAATGGTAGTCTATTCACTGGGAGGTATAAGCACTTTCATGATTTCTTGGTGAGGCACTTCCTTGATGTACATTCTTATTGTGTTGTTATATACTTTGATGATATATATTATGCACTCATGATGTTTGGCAGAATGCATACAAGAAAATGGGAT
Organism: Pseudotsuga menziesii; assembly: GCA_001517045.1. Taxonomy (NCBI): domain Eukaryota; kingdom Viridiplantae; phylum Streptophyta; class Pinopsida; order Pinales; family Pinaceae; genus Pseudotsuga; species Pseudotsuga menziesii. The sequence continues at coordinate 5,263 of LPNX010932447.1, forward strand.
CCAAGAATTCTCTTTCCAAATGGTATGGGTTGGAGAGCACTCTTAATTGTTGGAGTGCAATGCAAGCAATGGGACCCTGGGATAGTTTTTAGTCCCATTGATTTCAAATTATTTGGGAAAAAATCAGTATGGGAGATGGATTCCCCATTTAATAAGGTGATTTTAATCAGATTAGTGCAGCAGAAAGCATGGTGGTTTCTCTCTAAAATCTTCATGGAATCTCAAAGAATCAAGGTGGGCAACTTAGTGGCAACTTCAAAGAATCATACAGAAAGCAGGTTCTTCAACAACCACGTTTAAAATTGCTTGAGGACAAGCAATATTGGGAAGGGAGGATTTGTAATGTCCCAATTTTTCATTGGGTCACAATGACCAAATCACATTTTCCATGTTCATGAAAGTTGTCAAAGGGATGCTAAAAGTCAAATAATTGCCAAGGAGGAAAATCACTAGTTTCCTAGGTTGGGGGTGGAAGCTTTGATATTTGGAATAAGGGGGATAATAAATGATGTTTATAGATTAGAAGGGGATAAATATTTAATAATGTAGCTTATTAAATAAATACAATATAAAATGGAAGTGGCAATGGAGCATGAAGACACATGGAGACTATGGGGCCCACACTAGCTAGAATTCCTATATTAAATGGTATCTTTCTCTTGCAAATTCGAATATATGGGAAGCCTAATGTTTTTGGATGGATTATAAGGCTAATATACTTGTCCATATACTTCATAGGTCGAGTTTGGGATGAATTGTAACTTACATGGGAGAGGAAGAGCCAAATGGAAGTTTCATGGACACTTGGCTAGATTCCCCTTACATTTATGACATCTATGACATCAATGATGGAGATTCTATGACAGCTATGACACAATTCAGATATGAAGGCTGAAATATTGACATATTGAAATGTCAGGACTGAATTGAGCATCTTAGAGGTCGAAATTGGGAGTTGGAGAAGGCCAAGAGGCTCCTACTCAAATTTGGGAGAAGAGGGAAAGTGAAGAGAGAGGCCACATGGCGTAGCATGAGCAGCCACACCAATTTGACTTGGATTTGGTTTATGGATGGATTTGGAACCTTAGAAGGCTAATAATGTTTATAAAATACAGGGATCAGCCATGAGAAGAAGCTTTTTCTCATTTGTGAAATTGTCATTTGTGAATTGTGAGAGCTAGTGGATGATTAGTTTTCTTGCTTAAGCCAATTTCGAGGTGAAAGATTCCCATCCTAGTTGGTGTTTGGAAATGACACTAAGGTATTTCATGGAGATTTAATGGAGTCTTATTTGGAGGTGTAATCTACATGAATGCATGTGGGTTCTTCTATGGCAGTACTCTCTCTCAACTATTTCCAGTTTTCACACCATATTCATGCCAATGGAGGGATTGCGCTTTGGGTAAGCTATTAATCTCTTTGGGGAAGATTATAATGCCAATTATATTATGTGATGATGTATATGCTCTACATTTCATTTTCAGAAGACTCTCAAGTCGAAATACCCAAAATAATTCATGTAAAAATGTTGAACAATGAAGAAATAGTGTCATTTCCCCAGTATCTTGTTGTGAACCATTGTAATGCTGATGATTTCGAATTGGGAGAGCCTTTCATTGTCCATTTATTATTTTAACCAGTTCAATATTCTATGTTTTTCATTCTCAAAAAGTTTCAATTCGAAATTCCCAAGAGTTGTATGTCAAAATGAATTTTAATGAGCAAACAATGACCATTTCCACTCCATTTTGATATATGTCATGGTAATGCTTATTATTTTGAATGGAGGAATTTATATCTAATAAATGTATGATGGATGGACTGTAATTAATGTGTGTTTCAATTCTCAAGTTCAATAATTAAGGATTGAAAGCCATTTTACTCATTTTTATTGCATTGGGAGAAGATTTGGTGCATTTTCCCCAAGGGTCGAAATTGTGACTTGGGAGTTGTTTTGGAAAGAGTCATAACAGCCTGTATAAACTGAACCATGATGCATATCAGACTTTGAAAAGGTACCTTACACATACCCAGCCTCTTTTTATAAATTCAAGTGACTTTGGGATCATTTGTTAAGCCATTTTCGGCAATTACCCAGGGGGAATTGGAGCCCCAATTTGCTAGTAAAGAATCCTACTTTGAACAGAACATTAAACAAGTTTGCAGAAGAAATTGGGAGGTAAAAAAACATACATTAGAATCATATTTAATTTATATTATCATTCATGTACCTTCAGAGAAAATTTGGAAGCATTTGGGTCAATTTGGAGGTCTAGACATCAAAACTAGTCAAGAGCCAAAATTGTGAAAAAATTGGAAAATTGGGAATTTTAATAAAGTTCCAAAAAAGGGACATTACAAAAGGTTTGAGAAATTTAGTCCTCAGCACATAAAGAATCCAAGCAATCTTAAAGATTATGCCTCAATCGCTCGACAATTAGTAACCTAGGATAGAGAAATATTGTCAAGTTTAAACCTTTAACTTACTTAGCGTCATCACTAACCTACTTCATCTCTGCAGGTACCCTATCCTATTGCTCCTATTACTAAGGAGGGACTTTGTTGAACCTAGCACTCCATAGTTTATACCAACCAAGGAGAAATGAATAAAAAGGCACTTACCTATTCAACTATGATACAATGTTGGACTATACGATATTTAACTCTAAAATATAAACTTTCAAATCCGAAAGTGTTTTACACTTGGAAAGGTATAGGGTTGAATTTGGTTTTTATGTGCCCAACTCGGCAACTCTGTAGGGATATTATCCTCTTCATCCCAAGAGATACATGTTGGCATGAATTCAACCCTATTCTTGTTTTTCAAATAATAGAAGGTTATATGTTCAAGGAAGGTTCCTCGACTGTTTAGAATACAGTTTCATCCTCCAAGGTTGCCTTAAACTACAAGTTTCTTCTAGTTACAGTTGGTTCTCATGATCTGTATAGATCTTTCCGAGTCAACAATCCACCGTGTTTCATACTTCTGTCTATAGGTAATATATTTGTAAAACTCTTTTCCTAGTAACTGTAATTACTTAAATAAATGATTCCTTTTAGCTATCCACTAACAACAGAGTAGTAATCCTATTCTTGTAGGTGTGGCCGCTCTAAAAATCGCTCCTCAATTCAACTAGTAAGTTGTATATTTAAAGTGGTGGCTCTATCTCTATTCTCTTCTTTAAAGGAGACAATATTTTTTTTTTATGGTCATTCAAACTGCTTGTTGGGTTATCAGTTGGTCCTATTGGTTGGTCGTAGTATATAAAGGACTTACAGTTGGGGTTTATCTTCTTAAGCCATTTGGATTCTACGTTAATGGTAACTTTATTAGCAACTTATTAGGGTTTTGATGACGTCGTTTGGCATACATATAGTTGGGTTACTTGTTAATGTTTGCAAAATATACCTAGATGTAGTTGGATTTGTATTTACAGTTTGAAGGTTAAACCCTAAGCAGGGTGAGGAGAAATTACTGACTTGCATTTTGTTTAATTTACTGTAAAACATATTTCGCTATGGAAGTTTACCCATCTACTTTAATCTTGGTTTTTAGTTGTTAATGTTAATTAAAATCGTATTTCCTCAACTCTGTTCAAAACCCGATTTTTAGATTCCAGTTTGAAATTAGATATGGTTATTGGTAGAACTGTATAAAAGATTATTGTGTGTTTGTTCATCTTGTTTTCATTATATATCTATTGGTTCAGTCAAATTTTAAGGTTTCTATCTTACTGGTTTTATCGTCGGTTGTTATTACTGTTCATGTATGAAGGTTAGTAGCAAGATATACATTTATATTTATATATAAATTCGTTATTATGGGTCTCTGGTCATTATGTCTTAGTAGAATACCATACAATAATGGTTTGATTTATTAAATTGAGCACATAGATCTGTGGACAAACACACAACTCACAAGATAGATCACACAATTTACTTAGCAATTGAAGAATGAAACAGTGCAAAAAAATGGCTTGCAGCTGTGAATGCTTTCATTAATCAAAAGGTAATTTGATAATAATTACAATGAAGTAAAATGGCTTAAATAGCCACGTGCAATTCGAATCCACATGAGGAAATTTGAATTGATTAGACTCTACTTGACTGTAGGTAACTAAGACCTTGTCTAAATCACTACTGGAGGGATCAATAGTTAACTGACCTTGTCTAAACCATAACCGGAGTTCATAGGAGTTCTAAAGCACAACTCAAGTGTTACATTTAGTGTTGACTAAGGCTAACTGACTGTGGTAGGTGAGAAATGTGCCCCTCCTACATGAAACCATGCAAACCTAGAGCTAACTGAATGTAGAGGACTAGAACTAAATGTAACTGACTCCTAACTTAGCTTGACTAGTCACCAACTCAACTGAACTGACCTTGGTTGGTTTTGGCACTCCCACTGGCTCCTAAATTGTAGGGATTGGTATAGGAGGCTCCTAAACTGATGCATGCAAGTGCAATCAGTGGCAGTAGGCCTCAATTAGTGTTCCCCACACTTTAGTAACTGAAACATGTGTCCCAATTAGGCCAAGTGGACCCAATGGTGCTAGTGACTAAAAATAGACTGGATGGACTCATGATTTAGACATATGACCAAATTGGACAAGGAAGGATAAATAATCCAAAAACCCCCCCTGAATGCTAACTTGGAAAATCTGTGGGCCCTGGTAACTAAGACCATAGGTCACCCATTGCATCAAGTAAAATAAAGTAACTGCTTAATATAAGGAGTTGGGGGAAAAACCACATGGGAAAAAATCCCCCCCTCTATCTAAGCAAGTAGAATCAGGTCTAAAGTTTGAAAAACTTGAAAATATGTTGTTGCAATCTTCATCTCTGTGAGGTAGCGAAGAAGCATGCATGGTGTGCTATGCACAGGTATTCTGGGGCCTGGCATGTAGAATTCTCCTTCTTCTCCAAAAATGATGATGGAAGGAAGGAGAAATGTAACCTTTGTCTCTTACTGGATGAAGAGGTGTATGATCATATCCATTCTTCTGAATGTAGTGAGATTGAGCCCTTGCCATATAGAATATTACAAGGAGTCTATTGCATCTCTCTAAAGGAGGTAAGATTGCATGGCATAGCGCAAGGGTATTTCCTTTCTGAGTGTCAGGTGAGTTTCCAGTCATCTTCCTAGCTTCCAGTTTGGAAGTAGGGACTGAATCTAGATTTGAGTCACCCTGAATCTCAATCTCATAAACTGATAAAGATGGATCTACAATACTAGTAGAAGCTGCAAAAGAATTAGATGCAATTATTTTACCTTCCCTTGCAAGTGCCTAATGAGAGTGCACTAGTTTTGAAGGAGGCATGAAATGTGAGAATTCATATGCTTTTGAAGCATGATTTAAAACACCCTTCGCTATGATGTTCCCAGTAGAGATATATGTGATCTCCATTGAGTCAGGACCAAATATCACTCGCTTTGGAGATCCAGTATGGGTCATTTGATAGACAGATAACAGGTTTGAATCTAGGGAGGGAACAAATAGCACATATTTGAACCTTCCATGTTCAAGCTTGATAGAGCCCTTCCCTTTTGTTTTGACTTTACTGTTATTGCCTATCTGAATACTAGGACTATCAAAGGACTGAAAAGAAGAGAATGAGTCTCTGGATGCATCCATATGGTTGGAAGCTCTAGAATCAATGAGGAAGACATGTGTTGATGTGTAGAAAGCCTTCAATGCATGCATTTCCTTTGGTATTCTTCATCTTCTTCTTCAGAGTCATCCTTCCTTGCGCTAGCAGGTACATAAATGTTATATTTATTCAAAAGAAGAGCCATTTCATCAAGTTGTCTTCTCATATGGGATCTTTCTGAATGAAAGCCCCTTCCACAGTAAGAGCAGAGGACCTTGCCTTTGCCATTCTTCTTGCTTCTCTTCGAACCTAAAGGCTCTTTTGACTACTCTTTCTTCATAGGAGACTCATCTCTTTGCTTCCCTTTGTCATTCGCTACCTTACCTCCTCTTGCAACCAGAGCTTGATCTTTGGAAGATCGAATGATTCCCATTTGGATCAATTTATCATTCTCAGAAATGAGAGATTGGATAAAGGCATTAAGAGTGGGCATATTCCAATTTGGAGTAGTGAGCCTTACTGTTTGGAAGGTTGATACAAAGGCTGAGTAGTATGCATTGAGCTTTGTGAGAATGGCAAGGCTGAGCTGATCTTCATCCTTCTCCACTTTGCATTGCTTCAACTGATATATTAGGTTCTTGAACTTTCTGAAGAATTCATTTAGTGATTTGAAGTTGGATGGATTAAGAGTGATCGGATCATTTTCTAGCTGATGGATCCTCATCTCATCTTGCTTATCAAATAAGGAGGCAATATTGTCCCAAATCTCCTTGGGAGTCTTCAATCCTTGGATGTGGAATCGAAGATCTCGAGAAACTGAGGAGAACAAGTGTCCATGGGATTCATCAAGCCTGTTCAAGTACTTTTATTTGTCATGATCTAAAGCTGGCACTGCCTCTATTTCTTCTATGAGTCTGAAGAGCTGCTTGGTGTGGAGCATTACAACTATGTCTTCCTTCCACTGGTGATAGTTGAAGGGAGTGAGAGGCTCTACTGGATGAACCATTTTGAATGCAGTAAGAAGGGTTGAGCTGTTGTAGCGAATGCAGTGAGAAGAGCTGATAACCTTTCACAAAATCAAACATACAAAGTAAGGTCAGCAGTCTGTACTTTTGGAATTTCCTTCACACCCAGCATAGTTGATCAAGCAATATTGATCAACAATTTCCTAGCTTGGCATATTAAGTGGTAAATTCTATGCTTCTGGTGCAGTACTGGAAGGAGCAATTTTGCCTAAAAAAAATGATCCAGCTGGAGATCTGAGGAGGAGAGGTGTCTTGTCCACTGAGTCTCTGATACCATATTAAATTGAGCACATATATCTGTGGACAAACACACAACTCACAAGATAGATCACACGATTTACTCAGCAATTGAAGAATGAAACAGTGCAAAAAAATGGCTTGCAGTTGTGAATGCTTTCATTAATCAAAAGGTAATTTGATAATAATTACAATGAAGTACAATGGCTTAAATAGCCACATGCAATTCGAATCCACATGAGGAAATTTGAATTGATTAGACTCTACTTGACTGTAGGTAACTAAGACCTTGTCTAAATCACTATCGGAGGACTCAATAGTTAACTGACCTTATCTAAACCATAACTGGAGTTCATCAGAGTTCTAAAACACAACTCAAGTGTTACATTCAGTGTTGACTAAGGCTAACTGACTATGGTAGGTGAGAAATGCACCCCTCCTACATGCAACCATGCAAACCTAGTGCTAACTGAATGTAGAGTATTAGAACTGAATGTAACTGACTCCTCATACCTAGCTTGACTAGTCACCAACTCAACTCAACTGACCTTGGTTGGATTTGGCACTCCCAGTGGCTCCTAAATTGTAGGGATTGGTCTAGGAGGCTCTTAAACTGATGCATGCAAGTGCAATCAGTGGCAGTAGGCCTCAATTAGTGTTCCCCACACTTTAGTAACTGAAACATGTGCCCCAATTAGGCCAAGTGGACCCAATGGTGCTAGTGACTAAAAATAGACTGGATGGACTCCCGATTTAGACATGACTCCTGATTTAGACATATGACCAAATTGGACAAGGAAGGATTAATAATCCTAACATGATGATCTGAAAACAAGATCTTTGCTACTCTATGACATTAACATGAATTGCATAAAGAGCATGAATGAAGCTCACAAATCCATAAGAAGAGAAACCAAACAGCATAGACAATACACACATAAAGGCAACAAGTTGATAACGGAGTTTGTCCAGGATGGACTATGTCTCCGGGCCTGCTTCTCAATAGGAGGGCTGATCTATAATCTCAGCATAAGGCAAAATACATGGTAATGATACAATGATACCTTGGAAACAATGTTCAGGAAGAGAACCACCGCCCAAAACACAACAAGACTGCTTCCAGCAACTCCGAAGCCTGAAGACGGTGTAAAACGAGTATAAACACTCGTACCTTCCTCCTGCAGAGCTATGCAATCTCCCTTCTCTCCTTTAGCTACAAAGTCTCCACTCCAAAGCATGAGTGGGAAATGGCAAATGAATGGGTTTATATAGGTTGGCTTGCCCTTCTTCACATGACTCTCATGGATTCCTTTGGTTGCAACTAATTTTCCTATCTTGGCCTTGGTTACAACTTCTCCAAGTTGGTTTTCATATGGTTAGGCTTTTTATTAAATAATAAACAAGCCTATTTAAGAATACCCTTTAAATGGATTTTAATATGGTTAAAACCATATTATAATAATAACAACCAACCTACTTTTAAAACTTTAACCCAAAGGCAATATGTGGTGGCACACATTTTTTTGGTGGCATGTAATCCATGGAAAGTTTGTTTTAAAACCATGGTCTCCAACCCATATTAGGTGGCATGTAACACATGGTCTCCAACCCATGTTAAGCGCCATAACCAAAGTTGTTTTAAAAAACACATGTTGTAAAAAGCCATAACCAAAGTTTGTTATGCCATATGTGGTGGTGCTCCAACATTCATTAGGTGGCGTGTATGTGGTGGTGCTCCATGTGTAAATCGTGTGCTAAGGCGCATTGAGTGGGGTGGCGTTGCAACAACGTTGAAAACCATGGGTCGGGCTTGCCCCGACCCCCATTTTTGCGCCATTAAACTTCCTCACGTGTAAATAAAATAACCTTAACCACACACACAAAGAACTATCTATAGCCCAAGTGGTGAAGGCAAAGCGCTTATACAAGAGAGGTCATGGGGTCGAACCTTGCAGAGGCCATAATTTTTGCCTTAGACATATTGGCCAATCCCGTGTTGCCATGTGGTGGCCTAGGATTGGTCCACCTCATGCCCAGTCAGCGCCCAGTCACTACCGGTACTATCATGTCATTGTTGGTCCACCTCACGCCCAGTCAGTGCCCAGTCAACCGCCCAGTCACTGCCGGTACTGCCACGTCACCGTCCGTATGCCCAGTCAGCAGTATGCCAGCTCGGATCCGTATTTCCATGTGTCACTTTGTGATTGGTCCATACACTTGCCATGTCACCTTGTCTGTACAGTATGGATGCCACGTGTCACCCTGTCAATGGTGCCACGTGGCACCTCCGTTTTGCCAAATTTCCCTGTTTCACCAATACAACAGAACGCGATAACTTTCTCATACGAAGTCCGTTTGAGGCGAAACGAACGTCGTTGGAATCATCTCGACGAGCCCTTTGATCTGATGCTATTTTTGCTAAGATTGGAGGACTTCAAAAATTTTGCCTTCTTGGATCCTCCTGGATCACATGATTATCTTGGGAAGAGTTTAGTGTTTGTTTTTCTTTTAAAGAAATGCAATATACATACTCTAGTTTATTGTACTTTGTTATTGCGTTGTTGTTTATCAATAATAGTGAGGATAAGCTTCCTTGAATCCTATGCTTGACTATATTGAAAATAAAAGATGGTATTTCAAAATAAACCCTAGGTTATTAAGATTACAACTAAGCATGAGAATAAATAAAATAAAATGCAATGCAAACATTAATAGGGAAAACAGTAACCCTATTCTCATGTTAACATTCAAATAATAACAACAATAACGATAAAATAATCATATATCAGAGATTGCATTGAGGAAAAGTCTAGTTTTAGAAAACATATATGCGAACCGTAGTTTTAACAACCACACACCACTCTGCTACTAGTACTTGTAACAAGCTAGCTTGCCTGGTTCCACCCCCTTTCCCAAAATCTTGGGTTTAAAATAGTTCTCCTCTAGCTTCAAGTTGCCACTAGTAACTATAGGGAGTAAGTTATTCCAAAACCTAGCATTCTCATATGCTTCACTACTGGTTTTAGTACAGAGCCTAACATATTCAAGATGCTCTCTGGAAGCTCTGTGTTATTTCATGGATACATTTCACAGATCCTTCACCTCTTGTGATCAGTGGCATTTCTTTTCTTTCTTCTATTTTGTTTTGTTTTCTTCCCTCATACCCTTTGAATGCATTTTCCCTTTCCTAATAATTTTATAGAAAAATAACTAACTCCATGTTAGAACAGTAATCAAACCCACTAATACCTTAGTTACACTATTTAGTCAATTTTTATTGCAATTTTTGCATTAATACACTATGTGGTGGACTCGGGTGCTTAGTTGGACAAATGACAAGTCAAATTGGGGCTTTCACACCCACATGAGCACTCTAGCTTAGTCAACCAGCCACATGTGCACCCTTATCATTGCTGGTGCACTCCCATTCATTGAATGTGGACATCTTGGTTGACTAGGAGCATTAGAGGTGGATTTTGTCCATTTTTGGCTTGATTTAATGCATTTAATGCCACCTTGAGACTCTAAACCACCCATATTTCCACACCAATGCATTCCAAGGTGTAATCATTGACCCACATCATCTCAGCCATGTCCAATAAAAAATCCATGGCTGTTTGGGCTTATTTGGGGCGTGATTGGCCCACCTAGGGGGGATTGATGCCAATTTGGCAATTTTGACTTGTACACTCACATTGGGATTCCAAAGCCTCATGAAAATTTCCAAATGTATTATAAACTTGATAATAACATGTTTTAATGTCATAGAGTTAAAAATTATCCTGGTTTTGTTCACATTTGTGTGTGTAAATTACTTCTCAATTCATGGTTTTTGCACTAAATTTGATTTGTGAGCTTCACTAACACTCCTAGATTCTCATGTGGTTCAAATTTATCACATGGCACTAGATCCTGTTGGATATTATTAAGTTGTAGATCAATTCAGAGTGTCTTGAGCTGCATTTGTTAGTGAAATTCCAGATAATATTGAGTTGTTTTGTAGGGAAACCAACACAAATTCATCACCAGTTGCTCAGGAAGAAATGGAAGCTACCCACATCTTTCTAACACCTTTCAAATTATTTGATTGGAAGGAAGTGATGGTGATTCAGTTGAGAGCCAAATGGCTTTACAGAGTTACCATGGGCACTGAGGTGGAGCCAAACTCTGCTGTTGAGAAAGCTAAGTACTTCAACAGAATGGATGAGGCATATGGATTGTCATTTCTGAGCATCTGAAGAGAGCTCTTGTTCCACATTGACAGTTTGACAACACCAAATGAGGTCTGGGTAAAACGAGAGACATTGTTTGGGAAAACTGATGAGCTACGTGGACACCATCTTGAGAATGAGCTTATTAGCTTGAGCCCAACACAGTTTGACACAATCTAGGAGTTATTCACCAGGTTTAAGTCACTTGTGTTGTAGTTGAAGCAATGTGGAATTGAGAAGAAAGAGGACCAATTGATTTTGTCAATTCTTTTGAAGTTGGGGCTAGAGTTCTCAGTTTTTGTGAGCACAATTCACTCCGAAAAGTTAACACTTTGAAACTGGAAAATGCCAAGTCTAGATAGCTTCATGGAGTCACTCACTCAGTAGAAAGATGATCTAGTACAAATGGGAACCATCAAGACCAAGGATAAATACTTATCCATGGGAGTTTTGAATTCCTCAAAGGGCAAGCCGAAGACCAAGAATTCGAAGCTACCAGAGAAGAAGAAACCAGAAAAATCAAAATCCAGTGATGGAAGTTCGAATTATTCCAAGGATAAGGACAAGAGGGGAAAAGAGGAGACCAAATGCACCTATTGCCACAAGGGATGGAATTCAGAGAGCTCATGCATGAAAAATACCATTGACTAGATGGCACATCTACTAGAAAAGAACAACATTCCAGTTCTTGACAGCACAAGGAAGAAGGATGTCACCTCCAGCTTGAATGACGACAAGGATAAATGTAATTCTTTGGTAGTAGGTACCTCTAACTCTTCATATTTTATCATTGATTCGAGGGCTTTCAGGGACATGGTATCCAAGAGAGAGCTATTCTCCTCCATGAGTTTGAATGCTGGACCAACAATTCGAATGGGGGATGATTCAAAAATCTGGACCAAGGGGATTGGGAGGATTGACTTAGAGCATGGCTACTTTAGTGATGTATTGTATGTACCAGGCCTTGCAGCAAATTTGTTGTCAGTCTATCAGATGACCCATACATAAGAGGCAAAGAGAGTGACCTTCACTCCAGACATGGTAGAGATTTTAGAAATATCAATAGACCAAGTCATTGCAATTGGGTATGCAGACCACCATGAGAGGATGTACAAGTTTTCTAACTTCCTCCCCACTTCCAATTACCAAGCACTTCTCTCACATTCCAATGAGGTTTCGAAGCTATGTCATGAGAGCTTTGGTCACATGAACTACAAGTACCTCTAGGCACTATGCAGAGATGAGATGGTGGAAGGACTTCCACAAATCAGATCATCAAATGGAGCATGCATTGGGTGCGTAGTTGGGAAGCATCCTGAGAAAAGCTATGAGAAGGGGAAGGCAAGGAGAGAAACACAACCACTTGGGTTGGTGCATTCATATTTTATTGGTCCATTGCCCACTCCATGATATCGTGGATCAAGGTATGTACTTACATTCATAGATGATTAATCTCGATTTTGTTGGGTGTACTTCCTCAAATTGAAGTTGGAGGTGTTTGAACACTTGAAGATTTGTAAGGAATTGGTAGAAAATCAGGGTGGGAATAAGATTAAAGTCCTTAGGGTTGATAATGGGAAGGAGTATGTAAACAAGAAACTATAGCACCTTTGTGAGGAGTGTGGCATCCAAATGCAACACTCAACTCCCTACACACCACAACAAAATGGTGTGGCCGAGAGGAAGAATAGATCTTTTAAGGAGATGGCCACTTGCATGATAGAAGAAAGGAAATACAACTTACGAGGCATGGTTTGGTCAAAATCCAAATGTCTCAAATTTCAAGATTTTCGGAACTAGAGCATGGGCATATTCTATGTCTAAGTCGACCAATCCACATACCCTTGTATCATAGTTATTTCATATTTTTTGCATCATTTTTACCACAAGTCTCACAGTTTGTTTTCTTGGTTGTTTCAGATGGATCCTACCTTGCCCTCCTATGTTGGTTTTGTTGATGGTGCAAGTAGATGGTCTCGTAATCTAGCCTCAACTGCATGGGTAATTTATTCCCTGTCACATGAGTTGATCCATATTGATGGAATGTGTGTTGGTCTTGCTACCAACAACCAGGTTGAGTACGATGGTGTTGTTGGTCTCCCGACCGCCTCCATTCACTTGGGTATTCGTCACCTTGACGTCTTTCTAGAGTCCCAACTACTTTTCACCTAATTTAATAACTGCTACCGAGTACACGATCCCCGTCTCTTTAGAAATTTCCTGCACACTAGACACTTGGTTAGACATTTTGAATCCATTTCATTCATGCATGTTCCTAGAAGTCTCAATAGTGTAGTATATCAAATGGCTAATGACGTTCTAGAGTGGCACATCAATCATTGCATATAGAAAGTAAACTACATAATGCATCATCATTTATTCATGCATACATATGTCATATACATCATATAGGAATAATCATCATCATAAAAAGAGACTCATAAAATACATAAAAATACAAAACAGTGTATCCACATGCATAAATATCATAATCAAGTTTTTCCTCTCCCAGCCAGTACAAAAGGAGAAGCGCCACATGCTTTCTTGTGATACATATCATACAAAAATCCCCATGCTCAAATGCATTGGGGGAAACATCACATGCTTCTAATACTCCTCCTCCTCCTCTGAATGTATGTCCTCCTTAGTGTCCTCCTCCTCATCTGAGCTCTCATTCTCCATCGACATGTCCCCCCATGTTGATGTTATGGCATACTCAACAACAAGCATGATCCTCCTCATCAGAGAGATCCACTCCATAGGAGATCTCTAGCACACGATGATCAGATAATTGTCTAAGTACTGACACCCATTGTTGGTGACCCCCTCCAATAGCCGCTCCATGTCCAACTGTAGCACTCCACCACCTCCTCTTCCCATGAGCGGGTGGATCTAACCCCTCCACCCTGCACCTGAGCCACTGGTACCCACACATGCACACAAGTATTTTGTCAGTATCTATGACATGTATGATATAGATACCACTATTGATAGTAAACTATATATGAATGAAATCATAAAGAGTCATGTATAGGTAGCATCAGGTCCCCAGACCTGTCCAAGAGGTTGAGGCATCTCTGGATCTCCCCGATAGTCCATGCCCATCTATGGATAATACTCTATCATGATAGGAAGATTCCTCCACTGTGAAAAAATATCATGGGTGAAGAAGCGACCCACTATGCTGCCTCTTTTTCTGATCATAATCTTGCACCATCGCCTCATACGAGGCTCGTGAGGTCCCTCGTCACACATCGCCAAATGCAGTCACAGTGTCGGTAGAAGCTCAAAGAAGAATGACCAAAAAAAGGTTGGGAAGCAGAAGTCCTCATCCACCAAACGAGCTTGGTTGAACCCATGTCAAACCACTGTCAAATACTTATGTGTCCACCCATAGTAGGTACCCCTTAATACACTCTCGATCATCAACAATTGTCTGCCCGAGATATTGTGAGGACGTTTCGATCCTAGTATAAGCAGCACCATCGCTGCCACTGGTCGAGTCTCTAGACTCTAAATGTCACACACCAGAATGTATTATGCATGCACATATGCCGTGGCATAGAAATGCTAGGAACACAATTCATCCATCAACACCCCCTCAAGAGTTTCGACGAGATATCACAGATAATTCCTAGCAGTGGAAGGCCAATAAAAAGTACATGTCTTCGAGGGTGATCTCCAGTCACTCACCCGGTATGATGAAACACTTCGAGTCTCGATCCCAAAATATCACCATCTTGTTCAACAACATCTTTGCTGAATGAATCAGCGAGATCTGGAAGAACTTTAGCAGACCACTCTGGGAAAACCTATAATGTACTGCACCATCCTCCTCCACCTCATCCTTGAGGTCCCTGATGTATCTCTCTCACCATCAAACTCGAGGAATACTACACATACACATAGTCCCAGTTAGACCCATTTCAACATATTTTTTCATTATGTTCTAGGTCGCTCCTATTAGGCATTTTTGTGTGACCCAAGTTGCGCAAAACTTCTTGACTGATGCGACTTGGGTCACGCCTATCTCCTGAACAGGTGTGATCCAGTTCGTTCTTATCTCCCCCATAGGTGCGACCGAGTTAGACCTGTCTTCTCGATAGGTGCAACATCGGTCATGGATTTTTCCTTGAAAAGTGTGATATGACATCGAAAGGTCTTTTGGCTTGGCCAAGGTCCATAGGATGAGAAAAGGAAAAACTAAATTCCTGGAAATGATGGGCTAGGTGAGAGCTCTTTCTTGCAACTCACAGATTGGGAAATTGACGGACCAATCAAAATAAATAAACACCTTTTCTTTGGGACCCTCCACACCAAATCAACATTGAACAGTGACAATGACATGTGGCATGTGGTCCCCCTTGTTTATAGGCCTCCTTTTGGTTAACCTTTTCTTCTGTGCATCATAGAGTCATATGACACTCATTTTTCATGCCATTTGCATCGATGGATCCAGTTTTTTGCACTCTTTCCACCTATGAGACTCACATCTCATGGTATCCCTATATTTAGTCGGGCCATTTCCCGAACTTACCTCGATTTCCATGCCACTAAGAAATTTGACCCCCTTATGTATAGGCATGTTCACGAGCCCTTCAATCCATTTATACTACAAACTTCGCATTATTTTACCACCATTCACCGTCCCACAAGGAGGCCCCACCAGTGTTCCACTATTATTTTTCTCCCCATCAACCGATCCCAACATCACTTCTTTCGGTACATTGAACACTTCCTCCTTGCTTAATTGACCAATATAGATTTTTTATTAAGCTCTTTTCTGAATATTTAAAAGAATGAAAATATTTATGAGCACGATTGATTCCTTTCTTGCTCGTTAAAGTATTTGAAAGGGAATCTATGTGGCCTCATTTATCCCCTTTTTTAGACTATGTAGACTAATTGAGGAAAAGAACCACTATCACCTTTCATCTAGGAACGTTCCCCTTTAGATCTTTGTATGCTTTGTCGCAACATTGGGACCATAACTTACGAAAAAACTCAATTATGGTTTGTATTTAAGCTCTTTTCCAACCCTCTCATAAATAAAATATCGCCTTGCAAATTTGCTTTTGTCCATGCTCTTAAAAGTATTTGAATGTTGTCCAATTAGTATAGGTTTAACTTTTTTCGACCTAGTTGGACTACCTACGGAAAAGAAGACTCTTTTCCATTTAGGCTGGTAGAGTTATCCTTTGTACACTTTTTCAGACTTAGGAGACTACTATAGTAAAAAGAGACCTACAGGAGTATTCTTCATGTTTGCAGAGTCTCTAAATATGAAAACACAATCAAGCATTTACCTTCTTGGGCTCGACAAAAATCCACGATACAATATCATACTGAGCATACTTCCATCCCTTCTTCAAGCTCCTTAAACCATGAAGAAGGCCAAAATGGTGCCTTTAGGTGCTCACACATATTACATATGGTATCATATTATGGAAACATAACCCCCATTGGGTCTCCTTTGTTTAGATTTCTTTGTGATGAATCTCCCTTGGATCCCCTGGATATCACTCATCCAATACCTTCCCAAGTATTTCCCATTGCAGTCATCTCCCTGATTTCATAGTTATGATTCCCTCCCCATGAGTTAGTGTCATTTGTTGCCAGGACACCCCTGCCATTATACTCTGAACAAAGGAAGTTTGAGTCTCCCTTACTCCCCTGCCCTTGTTCCCCATTTAGTGTCTCAAACCCATTATTGTTCCATATATCTGGTTGTCTCCCTCGTGCTTCTATGAAGGAAAACTCATTTCCTTTGTAGTTGCAGGTCTCCCTCTATCGACATCAACACATCTATTCCAGAGGATAGACCTAGAATTCCTTGTATCATGGTTTCATCCACCTCATTGATGAGTTCCTCGAATCGCTTGAAAGATGTCCATAGTTCCTTTTGGATTGGTTGTGTCTTGTGTGCTTGACTTCAAATACATTATGGAACCATTGAGATCTGTATAGGCTATTGGTTCCTTCATTATTTGGTTGAAGAACCCGGTTGTCACTTGAATCTAGCACATTGGTGAGTCTATATGGGACCCATACAGTCTCATGTACCCTGTGATTTTTGGGCTACGTTGTCGACAATGTTTGGAAGCCCCTCAGTATCATTCTTCCATATATATCCAGTTTTAAATGCGGTTTATTGTACCTTAGATATTCTAACTCTAAGTCATTGAGTCCATACAAGTGTGTACAACTTCAGCTTCAACAGTGCATCAATTATTGTGATATTACATTCCAAGAGAATTCCCTTGTTCCTATGCACCATTATTTCATATCTATATATTTGTATTCAACCTCCCATTGAGGCCACCATTATGTATTATCAATTGTATATATGTATTGATTGAATCCCATTGTTTGAGCCTTGATCCCCATTTTTACATTAAGACATTGTTACGAGCATGGGTATGCCCGCCTTTTCCATATACATGTCTGAGATGATATATACCTCATTCATTTTTGAGAAGTAAGACAAATGAAAATCCACTGTAGTTCGAATGAGGAAAATACAACTCCTCTGCGGTTCCCTTTGGTTTCTCCATCATTGTCACCATTTCTCCCTTAATCTTATGATGTATGTTGGCATACGATGAGTTCTTTCCCTCACACATCAAGGGGAAATCTGTTAACACCAAAAATTGTCCACCTATCTCTCTATGGTCCAAACCTTAATTATACATAATAATCCCATCATTATTACCTCCATTTTGACCTTCATAATTATATTCCACCAAAATTGTTCCAAAACATTATTATTCCTCCCCCCATAAATACAGGGAAGATGGTCATTTATTGAAGCATAACCCCCACCCTCTCCAAAAAGGACCAAAAAACCCTAAATGAGAATGGGTCAAAAACAATGGACAAATACCACACATAATAAAATACCATGGGTCACTACCATGGGTAATAAAGTATTGGATCATTCTATAAATACATTGTGAAGGTATCCCCACAAACACTTTTCACTTTTTTCCCATTTTTTAGTTATATAATTCCAACACCTTTTGCCACATTATCCCACGTAGCACGTCGATTTCTCTCTGTGTAACCCTTGATCCATTTCCCCGTGATAACCCCTTGTTGGATAAAAATGGAGACCAAGATCATGGGAGACTATGAACCATTTTCTCGAACGGCCACGGTGGCCTAATTTAAAGGTATTTTTTGTTATTTTATTGCATTAGTTAGATAAAAATATAAAATTATTGTTGTTATTTGTTGTAATTCAAGGTCAAGAAATACATTGCACCATGAACTCCACCCTTAGATCCATTTTATCTAAGGTATTTTTTTTGTTGCAAGTAGTAGGGGAAAAATACCCAGTACATCTTCTATCCATGTAGTAGATATTTTTATATATAGATATACATATAAATTTATTTTACACATTATGTGTGCACTTGTGTCCATTACTATTTTTGGCAGAAAAATTTTTGAAGTATAATTTTTTAAGTGAAAATTGTGTAATTTGTGCTTTCTACAAATTCACCCCCCTCTCAGTATAAATAAGGATTAAACAATACTATAAGGGGCATCCAACACTTCTTGTTGTCACTATCCTCGATATATCTAAAATACAGGAAGTGTCATACGACCTTTCCTATGTTCAATATTTTTATATTTCAATCATAAAGGATGGGTTTGGTGACCCTTTTAGTGTCCACTATTCCTAATAATTCAATAATACTAGAGGGGTCATCCAGTCCTTCTTGTGTTCATTTACCTTGATAAATCTAAAATACAGGAAGGGCCAAATGACCTTCCTAGGTTCACTATTATTTATGTATCTCTAATAAAAGAAGGGACATTCTTTCCTTTGTGTTTTCATTGTTCTGGATATATCAACGATATAACAAGGGTTGACCGACCCTTCCTAGGTTTAATTTATATTTCTATCATAAATGAAGGGGAAGAAGTCCCTTTTTGTGTTCACTATCCTCCATATATCTAATATATAGGAAGGGTCATCCGACACTTCCTAGGTTTATCATTCCTTATATATCTATCATATAGGAAGAGGCAGTCGACTCTTCATGTGTTCTCTATTCTTGATATTTTCATAGGATAGGAAGGGATAATAGTTCCATATTTTCTTCACTATTCTCAGTATATATAGAATACAATAAGGGTCGACAGACCCTTCGTATGTTCAATATTTTTTACATTTCTATCATATAGAAAGGGTCAACACCCTTCCTAGGTTCAATATATTTTACATTTCAATCCTAGAGGAAGGATGGTCATCTCTTCTTATGTTCAATATTGATACTTTATAATGTATAAAGGGACAACCGTTCTTTCTTGTGTTCACCATTCTCAATATACCAACAATACTAGAAGGATCAGTCGACCCTTTCTAGGTTAAATATTTTTTATATTTATTTTATAAGTGGAAGGTTTATCCGACCCTTCTTATGCTTAGTGTTCTTGATATTTCTATAATGTAAGAAGGGACAACTGTTGCATGTTGTATCATAGTAATAACCAAAATAATGATCACAACAAGGGAAACTGATCCTTCTTCTCCTTTATACTCTTGATATTTTCAGGATGGGTCGATTGTTCCTTATTTTGTTCACCATTTTCGATATATCTACAATAGAACAAGGGGTCGATAGCCCTTCTTGTGCTCAGTGATCTTGATATTTCTATAATATAGTATAGGTAATATTGAGCATGTCCCATTATACGATCAATTCTATGGGGATAAATGAGAGGTGGAAAAGTTGTTGAAGAGTTGTCATTGATATCAACATGGCATAACTGACGCAATGAGCTGATGTGGTAGAACTAATACTATAGATTTGATGAACCTTAGCAAGATCATTAAACTAATAAGGTGCAATCTATTGTGTTGGGTGAGGACTCAATAGTAAATATAGGTAAGAATAAATGAGTGAAGTAAGTAATTAAATTTGATTTTAAAAAATGTACAACAATTATTTAAAATATCACTCTAAAAATAATTCAATGTTAATAATCAAATACATGAATTTACCATATTAATGACATAATGGTTTTCAAAGGAAATCCCACTGTAGTGGGAGCAATTCTCAAGCAAATATTTAACACCAATAATAAGGTAGGTTCATGGTATGCAATGATTTGAATAAATAAGATAATTGTATGAATACGGATGCAATAATAGTAACATACTAGGGTTAATATGGTAAAAAACAAATTTCTAAAAAAAATATCATTCTATTTTTTTAATATAAAAAAATAACAACAATTTTTTAGATTCTAAAGACTCATTCTGCAAAAGGAATAAGGATTAAATTATATCTTGTGTATAAATAACAAAATCAATAACAAGTAAATTCTCCAAAAATATCTCGTCCATCCATGCAAGATAGTCTTTTGGTTTCCTTGTGACAGTATAATTGATTCGAGTGATCTGACTAGGGTTGATAATTTGTGAGAAACCACAACCACCCCAAAATTAGTTGGTGTGTCAATCTCAAAAAAAATACAAGTTCATCTTTACAACACATTCACAATTGAGTCGTCCCATCCATTTGACGCCTTGTTCATAATTACCCCCAATCTTAAACATATAACCCATCATTTCACATCTAGTCCATGACATGTAGATGGCCATCTCACTATCATTATACATATGGAAAGGGACCCATGTTAGATATTCATAGTTTCATTACCTTTTTCCACACTAATCAATGTCTCACACCTTTTCCCTCAACAATGATGCAGATATTCCTACCATCCTGTATGGTTTTTTCCTTGTTGTATCATATGTTCTCCCCTTTAAGACTGGTTATGGTAGCTTCTATGCATAACAACTCATTGATTTTTTCGAACTACGACAAAGTTCAGGTCTTGGAGGGAGATTCAAACCCATGATGAATGAACATTGAAAATAATTAGGTTGTTCATTCAGTGACAATAGCGTTTGATACACCTACCACCTTTCACACCATGAAGGATATTGTTATGTTGTAGGACCATATAATGATGGTTGTCTATTTGGCCTTAAGGGCCTTCTATAGAACATCTATGTTCTTATTGTTCTTTTTATGTGGTGATAGTTTTATGCACAAATTGGCTATTTTGTCTCACATAAGGATAAGTGTTGTAGTTCTACCATTTACTTCTTGATATGTAATTTCCATGGGGTCTTCACTTAGTGAAACTATGCCTAGATCCTTCGTTCACAGGATACTAAAAATTACCCCTAATTTCTTTTAGTTTTTCTAATCTAATTAACTTGATTAGGATATTTATCTAAAAGAATAAAAATCACAATAAGATACACAAGATAGAGAATATACACATGACACAAATATTTTCACTAGGGAAACCATAAAGGAGAAAACCCCACAAACTTTCTCATAATAGTTATGTCATCAAGACAATATCACAAGATGAAAAAACCCAACAAGAAGAAGTCTTCTGTTGCTTCTCTCTCTCTTCTCCTTGTCTTTCTCTCTCACCTCATGTGAACTTGAGTGACTGTGTGTAAATGAGGGATTGCACCTCCCTATTTATACCCTTTAAGTGATTGATCTCCCAACTTGATTGAGCCGACCTCTAACCCTAACATTGCCGAATTCTCCTAGAGAGACTCCAAAAATACCTTACATAATATTATACTACGGACTATTTCCCCAACTTACAACAAAGGTTGTACCTCAAGGACCATGTATAATAATGACATATTGAAAGGAGAGAAACAAATCTCCAATGGGGGTACAACAACATGCAATGATAATGTAAATAAGAATATCTTCCAAAGTTATAAATACAACAACAGTCCCTCTTAACTAGGAAGGTATTCACCACAATCATCAACATATATGGTCAAGTCACCATCACAGAGTCATCATCATAGTTGTTGCTTTAATCCTCATCTTGTCGATCATTGAGTAGTATTATCTGTCATCGGAATTTTCTACAAATCTAACCCTGTTTCATGCTGGGTGTAGGCTTAGTCCTTATCCAGGTCTTCATCATATCAACGAGCAAGCCATCGAGTAGGTACAACCTAGGACTATTCATTACATTTCCACTAAAATCACCTGCATTTCCTACCATCATCTCATTGTATCCATGACATGTCATCATCCTGCACAAAACAAACAAATATAACACATAAAGCACGACCCAGATGCATACCACCTTCATTCTACAAACATAAGAGTATGCCAGGATATTTCACGTCACCACGATAACCTGCAACTTCCATTATGTGAGAATCAACTAGGAGCACACCAAGTGCATGATTACATCTCTTCTCATCTCCAACATGGGAACACACACATACAAGGACTCATTACGACCGAACAACCTACTTATCACTCCCGGATATTTTCCGTTCCAAGTCAACCTCAAGGACTTATTACATCCGAACATCCCACGTCCAAGATATTTTTTGTTCGGAAAACCTTCCAGGACTTATTACGTCTGAGCAACCTGTGTACCATGCCAGGACCCTTTTACACTTCGAACAACCCACAAGACTCATTACATCCGAACAACCCGCATCCTATGCCAATATCTTTTACACTTTAGATAACCTGTACCAGTACTAATTACATCCAAGGATAACCTGCAACCTTTACCATGACTGATTACATCCGAGGACAACCTATAATACTTACACCTGAGCAACCTACATCCTATGACATGATATTTTTCGCTCGGACAACCTGTCTCTTTTCCCATGTGAGATATCATGAATATGCATCTTCTGGTCTGAAGTGAATAATTATTCGCTCATACAATAATATTCACCAAAATACTTGGTAAGCCAAATAAACCATTATAATAATATATATATTGATGATAGGATAGATAAAAGATGATTACAATGGTTGATAACCTTCCTATTAAATAAGGCTTGGGAATTGTAAATGATTAGAGGAAATTTGGGGTCTAAAATGGGCCTTATAAAAAATTGTGCCATGGATGAGATGGATTGAGTTGAATTTTTAAACCAATAGAATTTCAATATCTTTGGTCAACCATTATGGTTGAGTTAGACACATAATGCTTATGTGTCATATTTTTATTTGAAAATAACGAACTCCATATCAACCTCACCTTGGTTAAGTTCTTGAAAAGATCACCTCGAAATAAGATAAATAAACTTTAACTAATAAATATAGAATATTTTATTTGGTCTCTACTTCCAATTCCTCTAAAACATAACCTTCTCATTAATTAAAATTGTAGTGGAAGCATTTTGAAATACTAAAAACATTTATTAATCAGTTTAAAAAAAAACTAAATAATATTTAATTTTAAATAGACTTATCTTGAAATACTAAATAAAATATATTTAGTATTTTTAATATTATTAAATAATATTTAAAAAATAAATATATTTAATAATGACATCCAAAAATAAATCAAACATTTAAATACTAACAAAATAAAAAATAAAAACTATTTTTAATGTTACTAAAATATAATAAAATTTTATTTTACTTTTTTTCTCTCTTACCTACCTACCCATTAAACCACAATTTTTTTTTATATTAATATAAATAATAATATGAATATACATAGTTTATTGTTTTTTATTTTATGTGATGTAATATATTTTATATGAATTAATATAAAGTTTATATTAAAAAATAATAGTGATTTTTTTTTAATACTATTATAATTATATTTTTCATTATAAATGAATATATTTAAGTTTTACATTTATTAAATATATAAAAAGTAGTGGTCAACTCATTTAAAAAAATAATAATATAAAATTCAAAAGTTTCCTATCATTTATTACGTGTGCACAAGAATCTAAATATTTCATTAATATTTTTAACCAATATCTCTTAACTCTACATTAACTCAATATAGTTGTCAATTACCATTAATGAGACGATTTACTTTGATTTTCATTAGATTTTCATTAGATTTAATCTGACATGGCATATTTGTAGTGTGATGTGGCTTTTTTTATTATTTTCCTTAGGAGGCCCATTTTAGACCCCAAATTTCCTCTAATTTGAAAGGTCACGCCCTTTCATCTTTATGTACAATTAATTATGTTTATTATTAATTATTTACTATTATGTTCGTAGCATTGCCACTCTCTTAGAAAGGATTTTTCCTCAAAGACTTATAATGTTGTTGCTTCATTCCTTGTGATGGTGTAGCTGACGAAACATGTCGTTATGAACTACTAAGTGCAGAGCATAAATTCTGATATGTTGATGGATCGATCCATCCCAAATTGATTTGTTGTGGACTATTGGGATTTCCTACTGATCTGTCATTAGGAGCTTTGATCGCATTAGTACCATTATGTGTCAATAGTTCCCACTTTTTACAATATCGATGTTTATGGTTGGGGCGTCGATAGGGAATTTTTACAATGTTATTTTCTCTTACGAGTGTCATCTTTTGAGAATTGATCTGAGATGGAAGTTGTATTTCCATCCCTTGAGGTTTTAAGGTTTCGTTCTATATCTTTTCCAACTTGGTTTCTAACTGCATGTTATCATTTTGAAACGTCTTAATCAATTCTAGTTACGATTTTCTGTCAACTTCAGACTTCGTAAGTTGTTCCTTAAGATATTCATTATGGATTCAGATGCAACTACTTTCTTCCTATTTGTCTGGAATTTTTCCTTCAATGTCTTCTATAGATTGTTCGGTCTTTCGACGATTTTTCAACTTCTTAATTTTTATGACTAGTGTCTTGTTATGATTTCTTAATCTAAAAATTTCTTCAGAATTGTTCAATAGTGCTTTATTACTCTTTGCGATCTCCGACTTATGTGTCTTTTTCGAGTCGTCATTTTGTTGTTGAAGAACTTTTATTTGTTGTTGATATTGGTCGACCACTGATTCTTGATCCTCTAATTTCTTTCGTATCTGCATAAGTTCTTCATCCTTGTCGCTAATGATTTTGTTCAAGCGTATTATTTGTTCTTCGTAATCGTTTATTTCTTTCTTTATATCTTGATTTTTTTTGTCTCTAATTGAAATTACTTTCGCCTTTTAATTCCTCAACTTGCGCATATGATTTTTCTATATGATTTTTCTGGTCGAAATTTTTTTGTTCATTGAACTTCCGATTTCGTATTCATGTCTCGTAATTTTTTATTGTCTTTTCGATAGTGCTTTAAATTGACTTCTAATTTCTCTATTTGTAGTCACAAACCAGATTCCATGATCTCTGATTTCTTCGACACTAGATGGTCATTTGGACTATAGATGGTCTTTGATTTTCTTCGATTTTGTGCTCTTTATATTAGTTTAAATAATATTTTTTTTTCCAAAAACAATAATTATTTTAATAAAATAATTATTATTATTATTTTTTACTTTGACTCTTTTCTACTTTTATTTTTCTCCTCTTTTTTATGGAGTAAGCTAGCTCGGGAGCAAACCTCCCTCATCGGACGGAGGAGGAGCAAAGTTAGCGTTGACTTTGCNAATATAATATTATAATAAAAAAATATAATGTTTTTTGGCGGTGATGGTGGCAGTGTGGAGGAAGGGCCTGCGTGGTGGCTTGGCAATGTCAAGGTGGATGGAGGTGGAGTTGGCAGTGGTGAGGAGGATGGGGAGTAGTGTAGACGGGGGAGTAGGGGGTAGGGGGTGTGGACAGGATGCAACAGCTAGAGGAGATGCGCAAGGGAGTTGTGTAGGGCTTCGCAGGTAGGAGAGCATGTGAGTAAGCGAGAGGGATGGGATAATCATGATGGGAGCAACATACACAGAGAAGGGAGGGACGCAGAGGTTGGGGAGAGAGAGGTGATGCGAGGAGATGGTAGGGACTTGGAGAAGGGGTGTGAGGAAGGGTGGCTGCATAGAGTGAAGGAATGAAGTGTGGGTTGTGAAAAGGAGATGTGAGGAGCAGTCGGGTGAATTCTGAATCTATTTACTTTCAATTGAAATCTGAAAATGGCCAAAATCTCGGACTGGTCAAAGACCAAGTGCATAGAGAAACTTTGAAGTGGGTGGCTAAGCGCTAGATCACGGAGGGCCGAGAGGCTCTGATAACAAATGAAGCAAACAATTATTCGCTCATACAATAATATTCACCAAAAGACTTGGTAAACCAAATAATCCATTATAATAATATATATATGATGATAGGATAGATAAAAGATGATTACAATGGTTGATAACGCACCTATTAAATAAGGCTTGGGAATTGTTAATGAATGGTCATACCCTTTCATCTTTATGTACAATTAATTATGTTTATTATTAATTATTTACTATTATGTTCATAGCATTATATAATATTTGTATCTAGATATTCTCAATAATTACTCCATTGAATAATCAACCAATGTAAAATAACTCCATATTGAAAATATAAAATAAATATTGAAGATGAATGATGATGAAAGATTACAAAATGAGTGCCATATATATTAATGATAGATGCACTTTGGATACCATCCATGAAAGGATGCGCCATTTTAAAATAGTTTACTAATAACTATTTATTAATTATTAATATCAATATATATTAATAATTAATATTGATTAATATACCAATATTAATTATATATATTCTTTTGGTTCATGATGCTTTGTCCTCAAAGCATACTTTATAAAACTCATTTATAATTTAAATATTGTAATAAAAACCATGGGATATTTCGTAAGACCATGGGTTATTTCATAAAACCTTGGGTGGTTTTATGAATTATGATTTTTAACTTTTCCCGTTTTATTTCTTTTGTTGATAATTCTTTTTCATTTTTTGTATTTTTTTTCTTCATTTTCCCCTCTTGTTCTTGCTTTTGAAGTAGAATTAATACTTCTTCAATGAAATTCAAATCGCCAAGGCCAATTTTTGGTAAAAAACCAATTTTTATCAGATAAACTCTGAATATGGATAGCTAATAGCCATTGTGAGGTCAAAGACCTAAATTCAAGGAAACCTTGATCATTTTGGCCACAAGATAGAGATCAGTAGAAGCCCTAGGAAGGGTTGGCTTTGATACCAATGAAATATCTGTATCCAGATATTCTCTATAATTACTCCATTGAATAATCAATCAATGGAAAATAACTCCATATTGAAAATATAAAATAAATATTGAAGATGAATGATGATGAAAGATTACAAAGTGAGTTCCATATATATGTTAATAGTAAAAGCACTTTGGATACCATCCATGAAAGGATGCATCATTTTAGAATAGTTTACTAATAACTATTTATTATTTATTATTTATTAATATCAATAGATATTAATACTAATAATTAATATTGATATATATATATATATATATATATATATATATAACATTTTCTCTAATCATCTCTAGCATACGAGCACACCAAGATATTTTACGTTGCTAAACAACCTACAACTCCGACTATGCTAGCAATCGTTACTCCCTCTTTCAAGGGGACTCGATATGGATCACACAAGGTCTTTCTTTGAAGTACTCGAACTTCACTCTAGCTAGAGGCTTAGCTAATACATCAGCTATCTACTCGTCCGTTTCCATGTACTGGAGCTTCACTGAGCCTCTCTGCACCATATCCATGATATACTGGAACTTGATCTCAATGTGCTTCGACTTGTCATGGAACACCAAGTTCTTTGAAAACCATACTTTTAGTAGCTTTTACAAATCAACCAAATCAATTAGTAGCTTTTACAACCATACTTTCTCACAACTAGTCGAGTAAGCGACAACCTACTCTTCCTCAACTGTACTCAACGTCATGCAGGACTACTTCCTTTTAAACCAAGAGATCATGATAGATCCCAAACTGAAGCAGCAATCCGAAGTGATTTTCCTATCAGTGGTGCTACCTTCCCAATCCGAATCAATATAACCGTGCAAGTTAATCTTCTATTTTTCATCACACTTGAGCCCATAATCCACTGTACCCTTTGTTAAGTTTTCTTAATTGCTTAGATGATATTCTAAAAAAATTTACAATAGTAGGATCACTGAAAGAACAACAAGAAAAAAAACACAAAGAACACAAATATTTTCCTCAGGGAAAACACAATGGAGAAAACCCCACAAAACTTCATCGGTATAGAACTCAACCAGAACAGTGTAAAACCCCAAGATAGTTTCTCCTCTTTCTTTCTGGCGTAGTTGTTCTTCTCTCTCTTACAAAATTGCTTGAGTGAAGTGATTACAAATTAAGGGGGCACCTCCCTATTTATATTTTTCTCTTGACTTGACCTAAAACCTAGTAGGGCCAACTTGTCTAACTGACAGGGCCGGCTTGTCAAGTAAGACACCAAAATAATAATTATTACAATGACACATGGGTACTATTGACCCAAATTACATTCAGAGGTTTACATTGATTCTTTCAATGACTCTTACATGACCATTTACATCAGTTACACCTCTCGAAGGAGGAATACAATTAGTACAACTAGAATATCTTTCGAAGTTACAATATTTTAACACTCCCTCTTAACTAGGAAGGTATTCTACAAAGGAATAAACCACTACCATGACTGTACATTTGACTGGTGAGTCTCTATATGTCATAGGAAGATTTGGAACACCGTCATTCATATTCATCATCAATCTAGAACTACATTATCAATATGTGAATATTGAATCTTCTTCTTCAACATCAGTGTGTGAATAAAAAAACATCATCATCATCTGCAACATTAGTGTGTGAATATTGGATCATCATCTACAACTTCAATATTTGAATACTAGAACAACATCATCACCATCAGTATGTAAATATTGAATCATCATCTGCAACATCAATATGTAAATATTGAATCATCATCTGCAACATCAGTATGTAAATACAACAACAACATCATTAGCATGTTAGTGCTAAAGAAACATCATCAATACATGTTAGATCATCATCTGCATCATCAACATAGAGATGTTGGAGCATCATCATCAACATAAAATGTTGAAACAACATCATCATCATCAATATAGAAATATTGAAACAACATCATCATCATTAGAATAGAAATGTTTAAACATCATCATCATCCACATAGAAATGTTGAAATATCATCATCATCATCGGTATAGAAATACTGAAACAACATCATAATCATCAACATAGAAATGTTGACACATCATCATCATCATCAGTATAGAAATACTAAAACAACATCATCATCATCAATATAACAACAACATCAGTATGAAAATACTGAACCTGCCACAACAACATCAGTATGAAAATACTGAGCCTGCCATATCAACATCAATATGAAAACACTGAACCTATCACAATGAAATCATTATGAAAATACTGAACCTTCCATATCAACATCAGTATGAAAATATTGAACCTGCCATATCAATATAGGAATACTGAAACCACCTCTTTCTCACTAACCATCTTAGAGTAGCACCTCGGCGGGTTATCTTGTAGATCAATTTGGGGATTTTGTTCGACGTACAAACCCTTTCGAGCTGATAAGACTAGTCAGACAGATGAATCTTCCTAGGAACCAAAAAATCCTTGTCTGGCTTACTAACCCTTCCAGGACAAACAAGCCTAGCCAGACATACTAATCCCCCTAGGTTCAACAGGCCTCATATGACTTACTAACCCTTTCAGGAAAACAATCCTAGTCAGACATACCCCACCCTAGATTGGGCTACCACACCATTGCAACAGAAAGTCCTTCTACCATCTTCTTCAATCCCTCTATCGAGGGAGGTCCTTTCGGACTATGCCAAGGTTTTCTCATAATTATTCAAACTTTACACGAGACAAAGGATTTGTCAACACATCTAACACTTGTTCCTCTGTAGAAACATATTTAAGATTTACAACTCCCTTCTGTACGATATCCTGGATGTAATGATATCTAATTTTGATCTGTTTCAACTTATCATGAAACACCGGGTTTTCTGTCATCTTAATACAAATCTGATTATCGTAATGGATATCATTCACATCTACTTCTGCATCAAATAATCTTGTCAACATCTTGCAAATCCATACTTCTTCTCTATAGGATGAACATGCTACAATGTATTCATCTTTTACGTGATAAGTGCAATACTAGACTTCTTTCTACTGAACCATGAGATCATGCCTCATCCCAAACTAAAACAACATCCTGAAGTGCTCTTTCTATCTTTGACACTTCCTTCCCAATATGAATATGTAAATCCATGTAATATAATCTCACCATCTGACACATATCCGAGACCATTGTCTAAATTCCCCTTTAGGTATCTCATCACATGTTTTGCTCCTACTAGGTGAATATGTCTAGGATTCACCATATACTGACTTAGAGTGTTTACAACAAAAAATATATTTTGTCTTGTATTGATCAAGTACATTAGAGAACCAATAATATGTATGTATAAGGTGACATCTACTATCTTCGAAGAGTCATCATTCAATAGCTTCAATTTTTTTGTCATCAGAGTAGTCATAGCCTTGCAACCCATCATCCCAAATATCTTTAGGATATCTACCGCATATTTTCCTTGGTTTAGGAAAATCTTGTCTGGATACTACCATACTTCAAGAACTATAAAGTAGTGCATCATTCCAAGTTCTTTCATCTCAAATTCTGCATCGAGCTTCTTCTTTCATTCGTTGATGGGCTTGTCTTCACCTACCAAAAATATATCACCTACATATAGTACTAATATCATAAGCCCATCATCCTCAACTTTATAGTAGAGGTTGGAATCTTCTTTACTCTTGGTAAAGCCCAAACTCATTAGGAATCCATCAATTCTTCAATACCAAGCTCGGGGTACTTGCTTCAACCCATACAATTCCTTGTTGAGTATGCATACATGAGTTTTCTGATTATTTGTCTCAAAACCTCGTGGTTGTTCGATATATACTTCTTCTTCTATCAAACCATTTACGAAGGTTGTATTTCCATCCATATAATGTAGCTTCCACTTCATTTTGGACGCCAAGGAAAGGATGGTTCTAATTGAGGTGTAACTAGATACTGGTGCAAAGGTCTCCTCATAGTTGATTCATTCCTTCTGGGCGAATCCACCAGCTAGGAATATTACCTTGTACTTCTCTATACTACCATCTCTTGAATGCTTTGTTTCGTAGATCCATTTTGAGGATACAAATGACTTGTTCTTTGGTCTTGGTATTATTTACCATACATCATTCTTTATAATGGATTGGTATTCCTCGACCATGGCATATACCCATTCCTTCTGCTTTATTGCTTCTTCAAAACATGTAGGTTCTTTGTCAATGAGATTGCACATCAACGCCAAATAATTAAGGTATGGTGTTGGATTCTTTCTTTCTTTGATGGTTCCTTCTGGGACACCATGTCTTTATGTTTCTTCATTTACCTCTCATGCCCAAGCATGCCTTCTTTTGCATGAGTGCATATCACTAGGAAATTCTTCAGGTTTCTGAGGTTCTATCATGTCATGATCCTCAGGAATCTGTTCTTCCACCTCATTTCTGACTGCTTTAGAAACTTCTGCAACTCTGGGAGTTTCATGCTCCTCTTCAACCTCCTTGTCTTTCCTTGTTTTTCTAAATGTTGTATCTTCATCAAAAGTAACATCTCTTCTCAGCTCCATTTGGAGATATATTGGGATATAGATTTGGTAAGATTTTGATTGCTCACTATATCCTACAAACAATCCCTTCTTTCTTGAAGGGTCTACCTTTTATCTTTTCTCCTTAGGAATTTGTATGTATACCGAAAAACCAGATATTTTTAGGTGACAAACTTCAGGATTTTCTCTTGTAAACATCTCTTCTGGAGTCTTATTCCCAAGGGAACTGTGGGAGATTCTATTCTGTACATATACTATTGTTTTGACTATTTCTTCCTACAGGTACATAGGTAGATATTGATCATGGATCATAACTTTTATGGCTTCCATGATAGACCTATTATTTCTTTCTGCCACACCATTTTGTTGTGGATTATAGGGTGTTATATATATATATATATATATATATATATATATATATNAGTTTTACTTACAATACATAAATTATAAACTAGTTTTGTAAAGTATGCTTTGAGGACAAAGCATCATGAATCGGAAGGCAATATGTATTGTAAGTAAAACTATGGGATATTTCGTAAAACCATGTTTTATTTCGTAAAACCATGTTTTATTTCATAAAACCATGGGTGGTTTTAAGAATTATGTTTTTTAACTTTTACCCTTTTATTTCTTTTGTTGATAATTCTTTTTGTTTTTTTTTATTCTTCATTTTTTCCTCTTGTTCTTGCTTCATATTTGGAGTGGAATTAATACTTCTTCAATGAAATTCAAATGGCCAAGGCCGATTTTTGGTCAAAAACCAATTTTAACCAAAGAAATTCTGAATATTGATGGTTAAAATCCACTATGAGGTCAAAGACCTAGATTAAAGGAAACATTAATCATTTTAGCCACAAGCTGGCTCTGATACCAATGTAATATACCTATCTAGATATTCTCAATAATTACTCCATTGAATAATCAACGAATGGAAAATAACTCCATATTGAAAATATAAAATAAATATTGAAGATGAATGATGATGAAAGATTACAATTGAGTGCCATATATATATTAATGGTAAATGCACTTTAGATACCATCCCTGAAAGGATGAGTCATTTTAGAATAGTTTACTAATAACTAATTATTAATTGTTAATTATTAATATCAATATATATTAATATTAATAATTAAGATATATATATAGGGAATCATGAGCTCCCTCTAAATCCTAGCTTCTTTGCAGTATTCATTGAATTCACTTGATGTGAATTTTCCTCCATTATCTGATCTTAAATTCTTGATCATATTTTCAGAGAGGTTTTCCACAAGGGCCTTGAACTCTTTGAACTTTTCAAACACTTCATCCTTCTTTTCCAAGAAATAGATCCAAGTTTTGTGGGAGTAGTCATCAATTAATGAATCATAGTAAACTTACCCGCTTAATGAATTAGTTTTCATTGGCCTGCATACATCTGAATGAATGATTTCTAAGATCTCTTTTTCTTTGTTGTCACTATTTGGATAAGGGTTCTTAGTATTCTTTCCTTCTGCACATCCTTTGCACACCCCTTCATGATTGATCTGAATCTCTGGTAAACCTATCACCACCTTAGTCACACTTGGTAATGCCTTGTAGTGTACATGAGAAAGTATCCTTTTCCATATTTCACATGGTCTTAACTCTTCCTCCTGTTATTGCCTTTGGTATGGGATGCCAAAGCTTGATCCTCATTTTCATTTATCTTATCTTCTCTGGATGTTATTGTTTCTTCTTCTTGAACACATTCTTCCCATAACTGTCAGAACTTAGTTAGATTTCTTCTAGAGCAGATTCCTCAAATAGAGGATTCCCAATCTCTTGGAATACCATTCAAGGTGGTCATTACAATTTTTACATCTACCGTATCACCAATAGATTCCAACTTCTCCTTGATTTGAGATACTCTTGTGAAGTATGATTGTGAGGTTTCTGACTTCTGATCCTTTACACTTTTGAGGTGATTCCTCAAGGTCATCTTCCTATTAAGATCTCTTCCTTCAAATAGGATAGATAGGGAATCAAACATTTCCTTTGGTGTTCTCCTTGAAGTTAATATAGGAATCAAGTTATTTTTGATGGAGTCAGCTATGATCCTCTTAGCCTTGATCATATCCTTCTTGTTTTTGGTCTTAGCTTCATCTCCTTATGGTTATGCAACTTCCTCCTTTATAAAGGATTCTAGACCATTCTCTTCTAGGATGAGCATGATCCAATACGTCCATGCTCTAAAGTTTTCAACACCCTCAAGATTCTCATCCAGATTGGTACTTTTTTTCAACTTTTAATAGAACGAGAACTTCAAATGGAAATAGAAGGAGTATTACGTATTTGATGAATATTGCTTCTAGATTACCTTATTTGGAATGACCCAGGTTTTGATGGAGAAACCCTAATTTTCCAGTTGAGATCACTAGTATGGATGATTGATGGAAAATATGTGCCTTCCTAAGGCGAGCTAGATTGTATCTTTCTTTTTCTGAGATTGATGATAGAGTATCAAGAAAACTGAAGCCCTAGTTCTTCCTAGCAGCAAAATGAAACTTCTTGGAATTCAGTTCTATTTTCATAGAAAGATGTGCCCTCCTAGGGAAAGTTGGGTGAGCCCTCTTTTCTAGTTGATCTGCCGAGGGTTTTGTTTAGAATAACAAACCCTATTTGAAAAGCGTCTTCTTTCAGGGTGGCTTTGATATCATGTTAAGTTTCTTAACTGCTTAGATGATATTCTAATTTTTTTTACAAAAGTAGGATCACTGAAAGAAAAACAAGCACAACGACACAAAGAACACTGATTTTCCTTGGGGAAACCACAAGGGAGAAAACCTTGCAAAAATTCCTCAGTTTAGAACTCAACCAAAACAGTGTAAATCCCCAATACAATTTATCCTCTTTCTTTCTGGTGCACTTGTTCTTCTCTCTCTTGCAAACTTGTTTGAGTGAAGTGAGTACAAACGAATGGGGCGCCTCCCTATTTATAGTTCTCTCTTGAATTGACCTAAGACCTAGCAGGGTCAACTTGTCTAACTAATAGGGACAACTTATCAATCAAGACACCAAAATAATTATTATTATAATGACACATGGGTACTATTGACCCAACTTACATTCATAGGTTTACATTGATTCTTTCAATGACTCTTACATGACGATTAACATCAGTTACACCTCCCAAATGAGGAATACAATTAGTACATCTATAATATCTTCTGAAGTTATAATATTTTAACACCCTTTAGACACCTCAATACATGCTTTGCAGCAACTAGGTGATCATGCCACAGATCCGTCAGGAACAAGCTCAAGGTGTTCATAGAAAAACATATGTATGGTCTCGTATTCGTCAGGTACATCAATGAACCAATCATCTAACGATAAATTGTGGCATCAACAAACTCTGATGAAGCATCACATAGAAGATTCAAGTTCGATGCCATAGGTGTGGCTATCACCTTGCAGTCCAACATTTCTAATCTGTCACATACCCCAATTTGCAAAACATTTTTTTATGTTTTAAGAAACATTATGTTATATTTTACGTTAAAGTTTGTAATTAATGACCAAGTGGGGTCAAGGATAATTTAATGCAATTTCAGAATATTTTATTAATAAATAAATGAAAGATGAGACAACAACTTAGGGAAGTTGTTGAATGAGTGTTTTACTGGTCACTTAATGTAGGAGGCTGGGTTGAGAGCAGATTGACATGTGGAAACATCCTCAAACTACTTCTAGCTGTTGCAGGTGGCAACTTCCCTATTTTTGTGGTCAAGATTCCCCAAGAAAGTGGAACAAGAGCAGGTGGCTCATTAAGTAAAAACTGAACCAAAATACCTAGGCATGCTAATAAAACTTCCCATTGAAGACAGCTGAGGCTGCTCTTTTTGGATTTGTGATCATTTTGAGTGAATGAAGTGCACAAGAGAATTCGGTGGAGGGGACTAGTTGAAGTAAGTTTGAGTGGATAAGTGTTGAAGACCTAACCTGAGTTCATATTGCTGCAAGCAGAACTGAGTTACTGCTAAACACACAGTGGAGTTGCAGAGGATTTCTAGACTACATCTCTCACCCAGTACTTCTACCAGGTGGACCAGGAGACAAGATCAAGGGTCCTGAGAATTGCAGTCCAGCTCTTCTCCAGGAGTTGGTTGGATGAAACAGGTTCCTTAAGTTGTTGTCACCTCATCTATACTTCCAGGTTTTACTTGCTTAGTACAGTCATTTAAATATTTGTTGTATCTGAAAAGTTTAAGATTTATCAATGATGTAGTATATTTCTATTTTTATTTTTGTTAGGGATAGATAGAAGAAATGCATATGCTATGAAAGTTAGTAAGTTTTGAACTAGCTATATTAGGGTAAATAAGTAGAGAAATTCTGAGTTAATTGATAGATATAAAAAAATACCTAAACTCTATTTTTCCACACCTTTTGCAAGGTCGTACTCTCATACAGCGGGATAATTTACTTTCAAATAATGGATTCGAATAAAGTATGCATGCAAATGAAATGGTTATATTCTATAGATTTTATGTATAAATTGTTTGTAGGTTTTCTTTTGTACTTTTATTTATTTAAAGTACTTAAATAAATTAAATAGATATAGAGGAAGAATCCTAGATATTACACACTAGTCTGTGTAATATTTTACACAGTAAAACCAGAAAAATTCTAAACTATAAAATCTAATATCTTAACATAAATAGATAATATAGAAATAGGAAAACTATTAAGATTTAGTTAACTTAACAAAGACAGTTTATAAGGTTAAACATTTACCCTATTAATACACCTAAGTGAAAATGCAAACTAGGGTTAAACAGGAAAATGAAAACTAACTCTATAAATATTTAAAAAGGATTTAGGGTTTGTAAAAGAACTAATCATTTCATAATAAAGTAAATTCACAATTTATAAATATCAAAACCTAACAGTATTTTCCAAAAATACAAAAAAGAGGTAAAATGATTCAATAATATCGTTTCTCTATTCTATTTCCAGAATTCATTTCTGAATTAATAATTATGCTACTATCGAAGTATTCCACTGTCAAAAGTTATCAAATCATAATTCTTTTGAAGAGAAAACAAAATTAATTTATAATCTACTTAACCCTAAACCATTGAAAGGTAAATAACAATAAAAATAGCTAACATAAAAACAATATAGAAATATTAACCAAAAGAGAGATACTTTTAATTCAACTTTAAGCTATAAGAATTCTTTTAATATCAAAAACAAAATTGAACAGACATAGTCTCTACCTACGGCATTTTACATCACCAGTTAAGGCTTAAAATCCTGAGTAAAAGTATCTACATTCAAACAAAGATCACTTAAAAACCAAACATCTGTATCAACTATAAAAACCCTTCCAAAAAGAATTTCTGCAAGAACAGCCTTTAGGGTTTTTAAAACATTAACCAAATCCTTTAATAAAAACCCAATGACCTGTTCAATTAAAATCATGGCTTAAAGCTAGTATCAAACAACATTACTATGATTCAACCACGATAGAAAAGGCTCAAAAATTAATTCTCTAAGTCACGGCTGTGAAAGCCCATATCCTTTCTTTACAAAACAACCACTAGGGCTTGAAAACAAATAGAGCATTTAAATAGCCATGACCGAACCAGTAACCATCAATCACATGGCATAACCTTCCTAAAAACGTCAAACAACAAGTGCAGGAGAACCCCAAGTGAAACCGAGGCTTACCGGGGTGGATGCCCTCATGGAAGCATGTTGGTGGAGTCTTCAGAACTGAACTTTGGCCTTGAGAACCTGCATAAAGAAAACCCCATTATGTTAGAGACATTTATTTAAATAAAAAAATAACTTTCATTTTGAAAAATAAATTATTTTACAAGTTCGTTTCTTACCTAAGGGAGCTTGCACAGCTGCTTTAACGTGGAGAGCCAACCCAAGCCTCCTTAATTAGTTCCACGAGATGAAAGGGAGCACTGTCAAAAGAAAATGAAATTCACTGTGTTCAGTTATGAAATCCCAAGCCACGATGAGGTAAGGGACAGACCCACGATAGGAAGCAAGCAGTAAACAAGAACCTAACTCACTCTATCAAACGACTCTCTTCACACTATTTATGGTTAAAAGCACTCATAGAGTACAAACTCACATAGAAAAATCGATGGTGAAGACAGCCCAACCTTCAACACTCTATTCGACAATCAAAACCACCTCAAGACAATAGCAAGCACCGTGCTCACTTTTACTATACCATAACTTGAAGGACAAACTTGCAGAGGTTAGGTAATGGTGAAGAGAAGCACCTACAACGTTATGGTAATGGGGATGGAAAGCTCCTACGCAGAAGAAAACAATGGCCATATAAAAACTCAATTTGCAGAGGAGTTCGGTATGGCCTGTGTGCAAATGGTTGGAGGACTAATAACAAGCCCGGCGGCCATCAGTTCGCAGCTCGACCACCCCACAACAAAGACAAAGAACAAAATGCAATTTTTTAGGGTTTGAAATAAGTTTTATATGTCACTTCAAGGTCAACAAATCCTCAACAAATCCTAATCATTTGAACACCAATCACGTGTCCACCAAATTATTTGCAAATTATGGGTTTCATGCTATAGTTCGGAAGTATCGTTAACCTGCACAAATCATTGTTTAAAAGTCAAAACCTTAGTGTATTATTGCTGGGTATCATTACCCTCGTTTTGTTTTCTTTGTTTATTTTATAAACCAAAGACTTTGTGTTTGAGAGGTATTCATATACACCAGGGTCTTATGCATAACTTTAAACTTTAACTCTTTCATATCTATGTTCTCCTCATTTTAACTAATGTTTATTATTGGTATTAGTAAGATGCAAACAAGGGAGGATGAACCAACATTATATAGAAATACTTAACCATAGAGATCCTTGAGCTAGGATTTAGTCTAATCTTGGAATTAAAATTACAAATATAAGCTTTGTAAACATAAACTCATATAAAATGAGATTTATTATACAAGAAAATTAAATACAAATACTTGATTAAGGAGGATCATTAGAATATAATAATTAAAGTTTTGGAAAGAACTTGAATAAATATAAGCAACACTTATACCAAACACTAACGATAAAAAAATGTAGTTTTGGTCATAAGTACGTTTAACATGACTTTTAATTATAGAATTGTTAGGTTACTATGCTCTTAATGGTAGAAGTAGATTTGTCCATAATATGCACCATCTAAAATTAAATACAAGTCTATAACTGAAAACACGAAAAGGAAAGTAATGGAACAAGTACTGTGGCAGTAAGCATGACTGAACTAAACCCATTTTATTACAATAGTGTTATACAAACATTTATGCAGGATTCAATCAATAAAAATATCAACAATACCTCTTACAGGGTCAAGCTGCAAAACAAACAATTTAACTAGCATTTTATCCTATGCTAGTTGAGTGATATTCTCGAACTGGAATTATTGGTGACAAAACTACTTACCTGTATAGAACCTGTAAAAGAAGCATCAGTTCACTGCGTTAGTTGGAAGCTATGTAAGCCCCGATCTCAACTAAGGTTCTCTCCTACTTGTCAGAAGACAGTAAAAACACACTTAGTATCAAGTTTAGATGTAGTTTTCTTTCCTGTCCTTTTTAAAACATAAACTGCTGAATTTAAGATCCGTAACATAGTACTTCAAAGATAAACAAATAAATTTTATAAAAACTAAAGAATTACAATGCTCAATTCTAACTACTACTATTTTAGTAACCGCTAGCAGTTATTGGTTCTTAGGCAGTGACATCCTTAAACATTTTATGTTACATGAAAATTTTTAAATTTTTATGAATTTTTGGGTTATTACATGTGATATCAGAGCACAAGGTTCAGACACTAGGCTTGAATCTGGCTCAACTTGCATAAATAAACAGTGAAATTAAAACATGCATACTGATTTTTACTTTTCTTTTGAAATATACTTCCAGAGAATTTTTCTGAGTTAACTACAGGTATGGAAAGATTGGAAGAATATGTGGATGAGGAGTCATCATTTATTGAACAAAGTAATTCTAAAAGAGAACCCATACAAGAAAAAATAACTAATAACTCTTCTGAATTATTAA
Source organism: Pseudotsuga menziesii (assembly GCA_001517045.1). Lineage (NCBI taxonomy): Eukaryota > Viridiplantae > Streptophyta > Pinopsida > Pinales > Pinaceae > Pseudotsuga > Pseudotsuga menziesii. The sequence continues at coordinate 44,887 of LPNX010932447.1, forward strand.
AAACTTGTCAAGGAACTAAGAACAGAGATGGAAACAGTAAAAAAAGAAAATGAGATAATTCTGAGAGCTCAAGAGGAGCTGAATCATATTTTAATGGAAAAATTTCAGAATGAAGAAAAATATAAACGAACAGAGTTTGAAGATATGCCTTACCAACATAAAGATAAAAAACATAAACAGTTTAAAATTGAAAGTAGCTCATCTTCTGAGGTTTATGGCGATCCACATAAAAAAAATTATCAATATACTAGTGATAGTAGCGAAGATAATCATCATACAAGAAAGAGAAATTTTAAACCTTATGAAGAAATCTCTGGAGAATTCAAGAAAATTAAGCCACCAACCTTTAATGGTGAAACTAAGAAGGGAGAAGAGGCTGAATCATGGCTGTCTGGGATGAAGAAATGTTTTCAAATTTATAATTACTCTAATCAATTGAAAGCCAAAATGGCTATTTACAACCTCACTAGGAAGGCATATATTTGGTGGCAGGACCTAAAAAGAGTAAAAGGCATTAGGGAGAAGAACATTAATTGGAGTATGTTTAAAAAATATTTTAAGAAGAATTTTTTGTCTGAACAGTACTACGAGGAGTGGGCTAAGGAATTTTATGAATTAAAACTGGGAACAATGAACATGAAAGAACTAAACAGTAAATTTCTAAGTCTACTTAGATATGTGCCATACATTGTGGATGAGAAGCCTAAGGTACAGTTGTTTCTAAGCTTCCTACCATTTCATATAAAAGACATAATTGAATATGAAAACCCAAAAACTTTAGAAGAAGCAATGAGAAAGGTGAATTTTTGAGATGACCAGAATCACAAAAAGAAAAGTATGACAAACTAGAAGGCTAAAAGAACTAATAATTTTGAACAGAGGAAGAAAGGTTTTGTACCTAACCAAAATTTTAAGAATAATAACACACAAAATTTTCCTAATAAAAATTTCCAAGGGAACAAAGGTAATTCCAAGATAAATCCAAATAGTCAAAGAAATAAAGAATCTCTTAATAATCACAGTAACTATACCAAGATTTTTGAACGAAAGGAACCAGTAAAGTGCTGGGAATGTAATGGTCCTCATTATGCATCAGCTTGCCCCAACCGGAAGAAGACTGTTAGCAACATACATATGATACATGAGGAGATGACTGTCAGTGATCTAGCAAGGACAATGCCCAGGATCAATGCAACACTGGAGAACATGCCGACGGATTATCAAACTTCCATGGTGGAAGTGGAAGGTAAGCTGAATCAAATACCTATATCTATTTTAATTGATCTAGGGGCTAGTTTAAGTTATATTTCTCTTGATTTAATAGAAAAATGCAAGTTATCAGTAGAAAATTTTGCAAAATCTTGGTTAGTCCAACTAGCTACTAGTGCAAAAAGAAAGGTGATTAGCTTTGTTAAGAATTGTATTGTAAAAATGGATTAGTTTGAAACCTCTGTTAAGCTTAATGTATTACCTTTAGGTTCTTATGATATGTTATTTGGTATGGATTAGTTAGAACAACATAGGGTAGTCATGAACTATTTCGATAAAACCTTTACTTGCATAAATAACGATGGAGAAACAGTAAATGTAAAAGGAATCCCTAGGAAAACATCTATAAGACAGATCTATGCTTTGGAACTTAAGAGAGTTGTTCGGAAGGGCTGTAAAGCCTTTGCTGTAATAGTAATTAATGAAGAAAATACTAATAACGAAGATAAATTAAAACTGGAAGATATTCCGATCTTGAGGGAGTATTCGAATGTATTTCTGGAAGAAATTTTGGGATTGCCTCCAAAGCGGGAGTTAGACTTCACTATTGAGCTGGTACCTGGAGCAGTGCCCAACTCAAAAGCCCCTTATCAGATGAATATATTGGAATTAAATGAATTAAAGTCATAGTTAAAAGAACTTATTGATAAAAATTATATCAGACCCAGCGTGTCTCCCTAGGGAGCACTTGTTATTTTTGTTAAGAATAAGGACGAAACTCTACGATTATGTATAGATTACCATCAACTAAATAAAATGACTATCAAATACATATATCCGTTACCCTGCATAGATGATTTGTTTGATCAGCTACATGGAGCAACTATTTTCTCGAAGATTGATTTACGATCTAGTTACCACCAAGTTTGAATCAAAGATGAAGACATCTTTAAAATAGCTTTTAGGACCAGGTATGGTCACTACAAATTTTTTGTTATGCCATTTGGGATTACTAATTCCTTGAATGTCTTCATGTGTTTGATGAATAATGTAATGCATAAATACCTTAATAAATTTGTGGTCATATTCATTGACGACATCTTAATTTACTCAAAGTTTGAAGAAGAACATAAAGAGCATTTAAAAATTGTTTTACAAGAGTTACGAGAACATCGGGTCATTAGAGGAAATTTGAGGTCTAAAATGGGTCTCCTAAGGAAAATAATAAAATAATAGTTATTAATTTTGGAGGAAGAATGAAAAAAAATACTTTTTGTGTTCGTATTTTCGACATATCTCCCTGTGTTTTTACTCAAATTCTGAGCGGGAGAGCTCGTTGGATGCGTAACTTAATTCCAAATCCAATGAGTACCCACACTACATACTTTTGATGGACCCTGCTACCCCAAAAACAAGAAATACCTGAAAAAACGTGATGATGACATATCTCCCTGTGTTTTTACTCAAATTCTGAGCGGGAGAGCTCGTTGGATGCGTAACTTAATTCCAAATCCAATGAGTACCCACACTACATACTTTTGATGGACCCTACTACCCCAAAAACAAGAAATACCTGAAAAAACGTGATGATAATGTCATCATCACGTTTTTTCAGGTATTTCTTGTTTTTGGGGTAGCAGGGTCCATCAAAAGTATGCAGTGTGGGTACTCGTTGGATGTGGAATTAAATTCTGCATCCAATGAGATCTCCCGCTTGATATTTGAGTAAAAACATAGGGAGATATGTCAAAAATATGAACAAAAAAAAGTAGTTTTCTCTTATGACAAATATGTCAATTCAACCATTATGGTTGACTCATTTTATTGAAATTATATTGGTTCTTGAATTCCAATTCATAAAATTTATTATTGGTGCATTTTCTTATAAGGCCCATTTTAGACCCCAAATTTCCTCTAATGCTATGCAAAATTTAGTAAATGTGATTTCTTTAAGGATAAAATACAGTGTCTGGGTCATGTAGTGACTAAAGAAGGAATTTCTATTGATCCCAAAAATATAAAGGCAATCTAAGAATGGCCAGTCCCAAAAGACGTAACTGATGTACGATCATTCATGGGGATTACTGGCTATTATCTAAGGGTTTTCAAGAATTGCAAATCCCATAACTTCTTTACAGAAGAAAGGGAAGAAATTCGAGTGGAGTCAAAAGTGTGAAGATAGTTTTAAAAAGTTAAAAACATTATTAATCACCGCACCAATTTTAAGAATTGTTGACCCTAATAAATATTTTATAGTATGTATGGACGCATGCAATTACAGTTTAGGTGGAGTTTTAATTCAAGAAGGACACGCCATTGCTTATGAGTCTAGGAAGCTGAAGATTCATGAGAAAAATTATGTGACCTATGACTTAGAACTAGCTGTTGTCATACATGCCTTAAAAATGTGGCGTCATCATTTAATCAGAAGAAAGTTTATATTAATTACAAATAATAAAGGATTAAAATATTTGTTGGATCAACCTGACTTAAAAGTTAGGCAAGCTAGGTGGCTAGCTTTCCTTAGCAAGTATGGTTTTGTAATCCAACATATTAAGGACAAAGAAAATAAGTTTGTTGATGCTTTAAGAAGCAATGCAAAACCAAGTTTTGTAGCAGCAATCAACACCTATAAAATAGATTTAGAAGAACAACTAGAAGAAGGAATAATACTAGATGAAAATGATCAGACATTACAAGCCAAGGTAAGAGAAAATTTAATTGAAAGTTTAAGTACAAGGTATAGTTTAAATGAAAAAGGATTATTATTATATAAAGATAGACTATATGTACCTAATGTACCTAAGATTAAGTTGTTGATTTTAAACGAAAATCATAAGACTCCTTATTCAGGGCACCCTGGTTATCAGAAGACTATAACCATGCTAAGAAAGGATTATTTTTGGCCAAACATGAAAAATGAATTGGCAGAATACATTGCTAAGTGCTTTGAATGTCAGCAAGTAAAGACTGAACACCAGCATCCAGCTGGGTTACTTCAACCATTGCCTATTCCTAGTTGGAAGTAGGAGATAATCATCCTTGATTTTATTACAGGACTACCTAGAAATCAAATTTTGAATGACTAAATAATGGTAGTTGTTGATAATTTAAGCAAGGCAACTCATTTTATACCTGTAAAAAATACTTATAAAGCTACGAATATTGCTGATATTTTTCTAAAACAAATCTTTCCTTTACATGGAATCCCAAAAGTAATAATTTCCGACAGAGATCCTAAGTTTACAGGTAACTTTTGGAAGTCTTTGTTTAAAGTACTAAATACTACATTAAATTTCAGTACCTCTTTCCATCCTCGGACAGATGGACAGACTAAAAGAGTAAATCATGTATTGGAAGATCTGCTTAGAATGTATGTAAAAGAACAACCATGTAAATGGAAAGATTACTTACACTTGGTAGAGTTTGCTTACAATAATCACTACCGAGCCTCAACAAGATATAGTCCTTTTGAAATTTTGTATGGCAGGAAGTGCAATACCCCCATCTCATGGAGTAATCTAGTTGACAGGATAGTATTAGGACCTGAATTATTAAAAGAGATGGATTTAATTGTAAAACAAGTGCAAGGTAACTTGAAAGTTGTGCAAGATCGACAAAAAAGTCAAGCAGATCTTAAACGAACTCAAAAGGAATTCCAGGTAGGTGAACATGTCTTTATTAAGGTGAGACCTAAAAAAGAGTTCTTTGAGATTAGGAATTTGTGCTAAGTTAGCACCCCCGATATTGCGGAACTTTTGAAATACTGTCCAGAATATGATAGGTAGCATATTAGTTAGCTTTACCGCCAAACTTAAAGGTTCATAATTTTTTTCATATTTCTGTGTTAAAAAAATATACACATGATGCTACTCATGTTATTAATTGGAATGATGTACAGGTGGAGCCCGAAGGATATTTTCTAGTGGAACCAGATTGTATCCTTGAAAGGAGTAAGATCTTGCTTTGGAATCACACCATTGGTCAGGTGAAGGTGCAATGGAAGCATCTTAGCCCAGAAGAAGCCACCTAAGAATTAGAAACTCATATGCATGATGCATATCTAATTCCGTTTCAGGGAAATCCTGAGGATGGAGAATAAATAACATCGAGGACGATGCTATAAATTAAGGGGGTGTGTATGTCACATGCCCCAATTTGCAAAACATTTTTTTTATGTTTTAAGAAACATTATGTTATATTTTATGTTAAATTTTGTAATTAATGACCAAGTGGGGTCAAGGATAATTTAATGTAATTTCAAAATATTTTATTAATAAATAAATGAAAAATGAGACAATAGCTTAGGGAAGCTGTTAAATGAGTGTTTTACTAGTCACTTGATGGATGAGGCTGGGTTGAGAGCAGATTGACATGTGGAAGCATCCTCAAACTACTTCTAGTTGTTGTAAGTGGCAACTTCCCTATTTTTGTGGTCAAGATTCCCCAAGAAAGTGGAACAAGAGCAGATGGCTCATTAAGTAAAAACTGACCCAAAAGACCTAGGCATGCTAATAAAACTTCCCATTGAAGATAGTTGAGGCTGCTCTTTTTGGATTTGTGATCATTCTGAGTGAATGAAGTGCACAAGAGAATTCGATGGAGGGGACTAGCTGAAGTAATTTTGAGTGGATAAGTGCTGAAGACCTGAACTAGTGCAGCTATTATAAGCTAAGTTCATATTGTTGCAAGCAGAACTGAGTTACTACTAAACACACAGTGGAGTTGCAAAGGATTTCTAGACTACATCTCTCACATAATACTTCTACCAGGTGGACCAAGAGATAATCTCGGGGGTCATGAGGATTGCAGTCCAGCTCTTCTCGAGGAGTTGGTTGGGAGGAACAGGTTCCTTAAGCTATTGTCACCTCATCTATACTTCCAAGTTTTACTTGCTTAGTACAGTCATTTAAATATTTGTTGTATCTGAAAAGTTTAAGATTTATCAATGATGTAGTATATTTCTGTTTTTATTTTCGTCAGGGATAGATAGAAGAAATGCATACGATGTGAAAGTTAGTAAGTTCTGAACTAGATATATTAGGGTAAATAAGTAGAGAAATTTTGAGTTAATTGATAGATTTAAAAAAATACCTAAACTCTATTTTTCCACACCTTTTGCAAGGTCGTACTCTAGTATAGCAGGATAATTTACTTTCAAATAATGGATTCGAATAAAGTATGTATGCAAATCAAATGGTTATATTTTATAGGATTTCTGTATAAATTGTTTGTAGGTTTTCTTTTGTACTTTTATTTATTTAAGTACTTAAATAAATTAAATAGAGATAGAGGAAGAAGCCTAGATATTACACACTAGTCTATGTAATATTTTACACAATAAAACTAGAAAAAATCTACACTATAAAATCTAATATCTTAACATAAATAGATAATATAGAAATAGGAAAAATATTAAGATTTATTTAACTTAACAAAGACAGCTTATAAGGTTAAACAGTTACCCTATTAATACACCTAAGTGAAAATGCAAGCTAGGGTTAAACGAGAAAATAAAAACTAACTCTATAAATATTTAAAAAGGATTTAGGGTTTGTAAAAGAAATAATCGCTTCATAATAAAGTAAATTCACAATTTATAAATATCAAAACCTAACAGTAATTTCCAAAAAAACAGAAAAGAGGTAAAATGATTCAATAATATCGTTTCTCTATTCTATTTCCAAAATTCATTTATGAATTAATAATTATGCTACTATCGAAGTATTTCATTGTCAAAAGTTCTCAAATCATAATTCTCTTGAAGAGAAAACAAAATTAATTAATAATCTACTTAACCCTAAACCATCCAAAGGTAAATAACAATAAAAATAGCTAACATAAAAACAATATATAAATATTAACCAAACAGAGATACTGTTAATTCAACTTTAAGCTGTAAGAATTCTTTTAATATCAAAAACAAAACTAAACATACATAGTCTCGGCCTACGGCCTTTTACATCACCAGTCAAGGCTTAAAATCCTGAGTAAAAGTATCTACATTCAAACAGAGTTCACTTAAAAACCAAACATCTGTATCAACTATAAAAACCCTTCCAAAAATAAGTTCTGCAAGAACAGCCTTCAGGGTTTTTATAACATTAACCAAATCCTTTAATAACAACCCAATGACCTATTCAATTAAAATCACGGCTTAAAGCCAGTATCAAACAACATTACTATGATTCAACCACGGCTGAAAAGGTTCAAAAATTAATTCTTTAAGTCATGGCTGTGAAATCCCATATCCTTTCTTTACAAAATAGCCACTAGGTCTTGAAAACAAATAGAGCATCTAAACAGCCACGGCCGAACCAGTAACCATCAATCACACGGCAGAACCTTCCTAAAAACGCCATACAACAAGTGCAGAAAAACCCCAGGTGAAACCGAGACTTACCGGGGTGGATGCCCTCATGGAAGCCTGTTGGTGGAGTATTCAGAACCGAACTTTGGCTTTGAGATCCTGCACAAAGCAAACCCCATATTGTTAGAGACATTTATTTAAATAAATAAAATAACTTTCATTTTGCAGAAGAAATTATTTTACAAGTTCGTTTCTTACCTAAGGGAGTTTGCACAACTGCATTGACATGGAGAGCCAACCCGAGCCTCCTTAATTAGTTCCATGAGCTGAAAAGGATCACTACCAAAAGAAAATGAAATTTGCAGTGTTCAATTGTGAAATCCCAAGCCACGACGAGGTAAGGGCCAAACCCATGATAGGAAGAAAGCAGTAAACAAGAACCTAGCTCACTCTATCAAACGACTCTCTTCACACTGTTTATGGTTAAAAGCACTCACAAAGTACAAACTCACATAGAAAAATCGACAACGAAGACAACCCAACCTTCAACACTCTATTCGACAGTCAAAACCACCTCACGACAATAGCAAGCACCGTGCTCACTTTTACCGTACCAGAACTTGAAGGAAAAACTTGCAGAGGTTAGGTAAGGGCAAAGAGAAGCACCTACAACGTTATGGTAATGGGGATGGAAAGCTCCTATGCAGAAGAAAACAATGGAAATATTAAAACTCAATTTGCAGAGGAGTTTGGTATGGCCTGTGTGCAAATGGTTGGAGGACTGATAACAAGCCTGGAGGCCATGAGCTCACAACTCGACCACCCCACAACAAAGACAAAGAACAAAATGTGATTTTTTAGGGTTTGAAATAAGTTTTATATGTCACTTCAAGGTAAAAAAAACCTAATCATTTGAACACCAACCATGTGTCCACCAAATTATTTGAAAATTATGGTTGCATGCTATAGTTCGGAAGTCTCGTTAACCTACACAAATCATTGTTTAAAATTCAAAACCTTAGGGTATTATTGTTGGGTATCATTACCCTCCTTTTGTTTTCTTTGTTTATTTTATAAACCAAAGACTTTGTGTTTGAGAGGTATTCATATACACCAGGGTCTTATGCATAACTTTAAACTTTAACTCTTGCATATCTATGTTCTCCTCATTTTAACTAATGTTTATTATTGGTATTAGTAAGATTCAAACAAGGGAGGATGAACCAAAATTATATAGAAATACTTAACCATAGAGATCCTTGAGCTAGGATTTAGTCTAATCTTGGAATTAAAATAACAATTATATGCTTTGTAAACATAAACTCATATAAAATGAGATTTCTTATACAAGAAATTTAAATATATATACTTGATTAAGGAGGATTGTTGTAATCTCACAGATCACATAAGGTTACCAATAATACATACTAAACATATATAACTATAAATCAGAGACAAGAGACAAGAACAGATAGGAAAACAGATTATATTATTGCAATGAGTTCATATAAGGCAGAGAACTGAACTGAGTTCTCGTTTGGCTCAACAGCCTAATATATACAATGTACAGATAGTTACAAAATAACTACCTGTCGGTTCGGTGAACCGACACGACTTTTAGTTAACCGACTAATCTTCTAGTTTAGTCGGCCGACCGACTTAGTCGGTTGATCGACTAAGTCGTCCCATCGACTTAGTCAACTGATCGACTAAGTCAATCTTCGTTCAAGTCGACTTCGTCGACTTGCTCCTTCTACATCTCCCCCACGAACAAAACGTTTCTTCGTCCCGAAGAAATAGGGAGGTACAAAATTTGAAGTTTTGTCGAACCGTTCAAAATTGTTATTGCTGTGGACTGTGCAGACGGATGGTTGGTCTCTTCTGGACGCAGACTTCGACAATGGTTGGAGCTGTGATGGAAAGGTGATGTTGAAAGTCCGTCCAACTCTGCAAAGCTTTCTGGATGTCGATTGTCAATGTTGTTAACCTTGACAATACCGACATCTTTTCTGAAATGGGAATTTCTATGATTTTCTCCATGTTGGGGCCTAATGACTGGTTCTGCTCTTCTACGGTGGCAATGAGTCGTTTCATCTGGGGGCAGATGATATCAACCTTTTCTAGGTTTGGCAGATCCTGTTGCACCCATTGGTGTGCTTCCCGTTCCAGCTTCTGTAGCTTGTTGTTCTCCAGCACTATCTGATCTTCTATCATCTGTCTGAGTGCTGCTTCTGTCATTTTCTTGCTCTCCAAGGCCTGAATGCCTTGACGAGTCTGTTGTGTCTATTGGTAGACCTACCCATAGTGAGTAGGCCAGTCGCGTAAAATGTCTTTTGTGACGACAAACTCCTCCATGTGGTCCTGGAGCACCTTGTAGGCCTCTAAGAAGGTAGTGTGTTGTGCTAGGAGCAGTCGAGCAGTCTCATCCTTTTGTTCTTCCTTAGTCTCTTGCATCCGAGCTTGGACGGTCAATACCATAGTCTCGAAGAGCTGGTATGCTCTTTCGAGTGGTTGATCTGTGTCGACTTCGACAGGGCCTGGTATCACGGTCTATGCTAGAGCTCTGCATTTGCCGAGAAACTCGACTTCTTCTGCATTTTTGGCTGTAAGCTCTTTACTTTTTCGAACCATCCTTAGCTTTGCTTCTTTGGCCACGGTTTTGAGGAGTTGGCCGACCTCTATGTCAATCAAGGAACTTCCATCCCTTAAGTTGATCCGGAGGTTGGAATTTTTGGTCTAATGTGATTTCTTCTTCTTGTGTTTGTCGGCCTCCGGCTCCTGGGTGCCTTCAGCAGTTGAGGTTGGGTCTGTGGTCGGGGGAACGAAAGTCGATGGATTTTCTGGTTGGGGGGTTGGTATGACCACATCCAGCGGGGAAGATGTATGTGGTTGTGATAGGTCTGGTTGTGAATCTGGTGGTGGGGGGGGGGGGGGGGGGGGGGGGG